>CP125978.1:81506878-81785743 GCA_030063025.1 Avena longiglumis
CCCGAGCCCCTCTCTAGCTAACCATAGTTCCTCCCTCCCGGCTTCCCCTCTCTCCCTACCAGCAGGCCCACCACGTCACCCTTATCTCGCCCCACTTCCTTCTTTGGCTTCAAGTCAAGGAGAAGAAGGAGGAGAGACCTAGCCCGAGCCACCCTCCTCACCTTTTACAAAGAGACCACCCCCATGTGCTCTCCCTCCTCCTCATCTACCCCACCTCGATCCTATCCAGAGGCGCCAGTCCCTCTCCCTCCCTTTTCTTCCTCTCCTTGCAGCCTCCTTGGCCATGACCCAAAACCCTAGCTAGCCATACCCTCCCGAGTTCGTCGAGCTCTGGTGGACGTCGAGACCCTTGAAGTGTGCAGAGCCCATCTGCTTCCTCTTGACTCAGAGGGCGGAGCAACAGAATCGCGGAGTCTCGCCGTCGCCGCCCGTGTCCGTGAGGTGGCGAAGCAGAAGCCAGCCTGACGACTCCCGCCAACCACTTCCCACGGCATGGGCGCACTCTCGTGAGCACCTCCTCCCTCCCAGCAACCTCTTCCTCCCTCTCACCTTGCATCGCCCGTCGCGCTCCGAAAGCAGCCTCCGTGCGCCTCCAGCGTCGCTCGCCGGCAGCGGCGGAACCCTAGCGCACCCCGGTTCTTTCGCAGATTCCGGTCATTGTGGTCGCCTCCGTATGAGCTTGCTAAATGGAAGATGTAGCGACCACCCTCTTGATTTTCCTTTTTACGGCATGGCGAAATTCGCCGTTTGGTCGCTCATCGTTGACGGAAGACGGCCAGATCCGCGTCGTCGAGCCGTTCGTCGGTAGCGACCAAGGTTGCCCTTTTGTGTTTAGCCCTCCTTTTCCCGCCTAAACCGCGATCCTCGTGGCCCTTTGACCACCCCGAGTAATCTCGAGAAAACCCCTGCCTCTTTTAATCTCAACCCGCTCCCCGGATCGCGGCGTGGCAAGGCTGGCTGTGTGATGGACCTGGTGACGCCGTCCCACCCGTCGAGCCGAGGCTAGCTCCACGTGGTGTGAAGCTTTTCGTGGCGGCGTGTCCTAGTCAGCCTTGGCCCGCTTGTCTGTGACTGTGTCTAGGACTGGGCTGGGTGACAAAAGGTTTTCTGTTATCTGTTTTAATTCAAATCTTTTCAATTTGATTTAAATTCAAATTTCAAATCTATTTTAAATAACTTTTAAAATATAAATCCAAATAATACAAATAATATATGTTTCTGAATCAGAAAAATGTGAGGATTTCAAATATGCCCTTCAAAATATATTTTGGACACATTAATTTCCAAGTTAATTAAATTACAATAAAATGCCCTTGGCCTTCATTAATTAATAACTTTTGTTTTATAACTCCAAATTTAACAAATAATATGTCTAAATCGATTAGCTCGACGAGCCCGTTCTATCTATGCAGTCCATGTTCTGAATTGCAGCATGCATCATATAAATATAAAGATTACAGCAACTTAATTGAGTATAAAATATGACCAAAACTCAATAAAAGGCTTTATTCTTGTATTCCACACCTCACCCATGCCATGCTACTTTATTGCCATGCAAATTGTGCATCATTCATCATGGAATGATTGTTTGCTTGTCGCATTTTATTCATATGCTTATGCACTTTATTTATGTTGGCCCTTGTTTGTTTGGTTCTTCTTGAATAGGAATGGCGGGATATATCAAGAAACCAGGAGCACTACCAGATCCTTCTCTCGCTTCAACCGAGCTGCCAAAGCACTACCACATGCTTGCATACATCGGTACCTATTGCCTCTATCTTATTCTTGCATCATCGAGTCGATTGCATTAAAGAATCCCAATCTTGCATAGCCTTTACTTTTAAACCCCACCAAGCTTGTTCCTCCATCCCATGAGCCATTACTACGAGTTGTTTGTTTGAGCCATGCGAGTCGTAGAACAACATGTGTGTAGGGTATGTGAGTGTCGATGGATAACGAGGTACCTAAACAACTTAACTTTGAGTAGTATGGGATAACTAATGAAAGTGGCACGGTGAGCAATATACGCTATTTAGTTTTCATGATCACTTGTGTCCCGAGGACCCAGTACTTGATTCTGTTCCTTGAATATTCGCGCTATCCACATCCGGAGGCTTATGGGACCCCACTGAGCGAGCTTGATTCATTCTTATTTCTTGGGGCCACAAACTAGTTTGAGGTTTTATTTACTATCTGTACTTATGCCATGTTTCTTGCTTTATTTAAATTGTGCGATGTCACTTTTGTCTGTTTAGGACCGAGACACGATTTAGCGTATCGACAAGCCCACACACTTCGGGTTCCCGATCGTTACCGTCCACCCAAACCTTGAGTCCGTCCTGAGCCGGCCGGCTTTGCTTGGGTATACTTAATGGGTGGCCCCTGAAATATTTCTGAATCTTGTGATTGCTTTGTCGTGAAAGCCTCGTTGGGTTTTGATTTGGTTTTTCCGAGGTTGATCGAGTGTGTGTTGCTATTTGTGCACCTCAGGTAAAACTTTCTAAAAGCCGTGTCCGCGGTTATGGACGACTTAGCACGGTTTCTCGATCATAGACAAGTATAACTAAAGTACCGCTTTTAATTTGACTAAGTACGACTAGTAAATAGTGCAACACTCATGGAATGGATAATAAAACGCCAGCGGTTGGGTGTTCGTCAGCTTCCTCGTTGGTAGCGAGGAGGAGGATGGATCTGTAATATTCTGTTATAACTATTGTTATTAATTCACGGACATCCGTCTATCTTTGGTTAGGCGGATGGTTAGCAATATCTATAGAATTAGGGTTTATCTTTTCGCAATTCGTCACCCTGAGTTGTGTCCCTTTAGAGGCATAAAGACTTCTTGAGCACCCTTAGGGTCTCACGACAAATTATTTGATTCAGATGAAGGTACACTCACGAGATGGATCTTGGGTGGAGGAGACGATGTGGACAACGATCATTCGGTGTAGAGATTGAGCGGGATCCGTGAGATCTGTGGGCGGATGTGTTTATTTATGGGGCATCTTATGCCGATTTGCTTCTTATCCATACTCGGATCTTGTTTGCCGCTTCACTTTGATACTCGATGTTTGATGTATGAGGAGATATCCGAAACTATTATATCTATCTAGGATATTTGGATCTTGCCGTATGGCGTTGCAATATTTCTATTTCTTTTAGATGGAATGGCTCTGAGGACTGTTGTATGGTGGCTTGCATACATACTCATTTGTGTATGTAGTTGATCCCTTCGTCTGCCGATTACGCCGCCCGTTCTTGTCCCGATGTTTGGAAATGGTTAGGACGGCCGAAAGGTCTACCTGTGAGTGGTATTTGGGCCCCACCGTACTATTTTGACCATTTCCGCTCATCCAGGCTTGTAACTAGGAGCGTAATTCACCGAGGTAGTTACAATTTGTCATCCTACTCTAGCCCAGCACACCTTGTACTTAAATGGATGTCAAGAATACATTTCTTCATGGACACCTTGCAGAGACAGTCTATTGTGAGAAACCCTCAGGTTTTGTTGATCCCACCTACCCTTCTCATGTGTGTCGGTTGCATAAATCTCTTTATGGTATCAAGCAAGTACCCCGTACTTGGTTTCACCGCTTCACGCAATTCATTACATCCATTGGCTTCTCTGCTTCGAAATGTGAATCCTCACTTTTTAACCTCAAGCATGGTACCTCCACTGTCTACCCACTTTTGTATGTCGATGATATCATCCTCACCGCCAGTACCACCCACCTTCTCCATCAAATCATTTCCTCACTTAACCATGAGTTTGCCATGACCGACCTTGGTGATATTCACCATTTTGTTGGGATTAATGTTCACAGCACACATGATGGGTTGTTCCTCTCGCATCAACAATATGCTCTGGAGATTTTGGATCAGGCCAATATGCTTAATTGCCACCCCATCTATACACCTATTGAAACCCGATCGAAAGCTTCAGTCACGGATGGTGCTCCTTTTGCTGATCCGCGCCTCTACAGAAGCCTTGCGGGGGCAATTCAGTATCTTACACTTACAAGGCTGGATCTCTCCTATGCAGTGCAACAAGTGTGCTTGTTTATGCATGCTCCTCGGGACTCACATTATGGGATTATCAAATGCATCCTCCAATACATCAAGGGCACTTCTCATTATGGGCTGAAACTTCACAAGTCCTCGTCTCTGGATTTGAGAGCATATTCCGATGCGGATTGGGCAGGGTGCCCCGACACTCGTAAGTCCACTTGGTTTTTGTGTGTTCATTGGAAACAACTTGGTCGGTCCTCACGTCAAGCCACGTATCCGATATAGTGCGGAAGCCGAATATTGTGCGGCAAATTGCATTGCGATTCTTGTTGGCTTTGTCAACTCCTTCATGAGCTTCATCATCCTCTGCCCGTACTCGTGGTTTATTGTGACAATGTGTCAGCAATGTACATGACTTCCAATCCCGTTCAGCATCAAAGTACCAAGCACATCGAGATTTACCTCCACTTTGTGGAGACCGAGTTGCACTTGGCGAAGCTAGAGTTCTTCATGTGCCCACTAGCTCACAGTTTGCGGATATATTCACTAAGGGATTGCCAACCGTCGTCTTTGAAGAGTTCTGCTCCAGCCTGAACATCACTCAAAGCGTGGTTCCGCCTGCGGGGGGTGGGGTGGGGTGTTGAATAAAGTGTAAGAGCATCTCCACTCGCTGGGCGAACCCAGGCCGAAAATCGGATCTTTTTTCGGCCGGACGGAACTAGTTTTCGGCCTGGGTACGCCCAGTTTCCCACTCGCGTACCCAGGCCGAGTTCCCAAGTTCGGCTAAGATTCATTAAAAATGGGCGAATTTCATTAAGTTGCGCGAATATAGCGGATTACATCAAATTTAAACTAAACTACTACATAATAAACTTAAAAAAGGCCGTCGCCGTGGACTCCGTCGGTGCCTTCGCCGTCCTACATGCCAAAGTTGTTGTAGAACGCCGTGTAGCCAGGGTCGGTGCGTCATCATCCTCGCCGTCATTGCCGTCGTCATCGCCGGGCGGTGGTTCTGCGAGCTCCTAGCACGGGTCCGAACCTCCACGGCTGGTAGGATGGGCCTTCATCCTCGTCGTCATCGAGGACGTAGAGCGGGGCGCCCTGGTAGGCGATCTCGCGCGCGGACAACGCCCGTCGTCGGGCCGCCTGCTCCTCGTTGCCGCTCCGCCTTCTCCCAGTCCTTCCTACACCATTCCAGGATGTCCGGCGAGGAGGGCTCCACCAGCTGCGGCTGCGACGCCGTGTCGCGGAGCGACTGCTCCAGCGTCATCCTCAAGGCGCTGTCTTCGGGCGGCGCCGAGTCTTCAGTCTTGGGGCGACGATGATGATGCCGTGCGAGCGTGTCGCCAGCGGCGAAAGCGAGTTCGCCTCGCTTGATCGCGGCAGCCGCCGAAAAGTTTGTCGGCGTGCGATGCGAGCCGAGGAGGATGCGAGGTAGAGGAGGACGAGCTCATGCTGGCCATCCTCCTCGTCATCCAGTTCGGCGAAGGACGCCGGCCCGACCTGGCCGCCGGCGTCGGTGTGCGCGGAATGCCGAGTCGCGATGTGTTCCCGCGGTTGATGTGCTCCATCACCGCCATGAGCGTCCGTCCTGGCGCGCTCCACCAACGCCGGCGGACAGCCAAGTTGTTGCGCTTCGGCGACGACTCGTTCGGCGGCCCCTCGTGGCGGGCAAGCTCCTGTTCGCAGTGGTCCGCGAAGAACTTCTCCCAGTATAGGAGGTTGTCGGCGCTCTCGGCGTCGGAGGGGTCGTCCATGGCGCCGATGTACTCTTGGATATCGTACGACAGCTCCTACGACATCGGCGCCGACGGGATAGGGATGCCGCCGGCGCTTATTCAAGGCATCCCGTGTCTGGCGGCGCCATACAACCCGGTCATAGAAGGCACGCCTCCCAAGCACGGAGTGCGTCGGCCAGCCATTCGCGCCGGCGTCGCGAAATGCCGGTAATTAGCCATGGCTGGGAAGGAAAGCTGTGAGAGGGTTCGCGGAGTTGGGCTTGTGGGGAGGCTGTGAGTGAGTGTGAAGATCTCCGTGAGTACGCTTATAAAGGCGAGGTGGCGGCCGCGAGTGTAGCGGGAGGGAAAAGGGGAAACAACGGGAAGTTTGTGCCCGCCGGTCCGTCGCGGGAGCCGAGGCGACGACGGTGGAGCCGTAATTCGGCGTCGCGTGGCCAACGCGACGGGCAGTTAATATCCGGCGGTCGCCGCGTGGTTCTGAGGATGACGACGACTCGGCTTCCGTCGCTGACTCAGCGGGTCCACGCGCCGTTTAGTTTTTTCCGCCCGGCGTATTCGCTTTAGGGCGTATCCGAAAACCTGGGTTCGGTCTGGATAGTCCGGATCAAAATTGGCCAAAAAATCCTGCCGAAAACAGGTCTCAACTGGACTAATTTTCGGCGTCCGGACCGAATTCCAGCTTCCGGATAGGTCGTCCTGGTTAGGAGATGTGCTCTAATGTCATTATTCTTTTCATATCACGTTGTAACGTTCATCTCCCTATTCTCTAGTCAATCCCTTAGATATTGGATCGATTTCCCTCTTGTGCGGCACGTCTGCCCACGACTCATGTACTCGATCTACTTGTACGCATGTAACTGAATGAAGGATATGCATTGAGTATCAATTCAGTTTGGTATCAGAGCCTTGTGCTCAGCCATGTCCTCTTCTTCCTCATCTTCGGCCACTATGCCCTCCTCCTCCGGGGCTCAAGCTCCTCTCATCGATCTTCTAGACACTGATCCCTCGGATCGACTTGCATTTTGTACGAGATCATGTCACCACCGGCGAGGTCCGGATTCTACACGTTCCGAGTTCTTCCTAGTTTGCGGACATTTTTACCAGGGGACTATCGTCGTCTCTCTTTTTGGATTTTTGGGACAGTCTCAACATTCGTCGACGCCCGTTTACGACTAAGGGAGGGTGCTAGAATATATAATCACGTTGTATTTGTATAGATATATGGTTGTATATGTGTAGTCTATGTATAACTGTCCATGTATTATACGGTATAGACTCTAGCCTTATAAGACTATATAATGAGCAATACAAGGCACCACAATGTGTGGTTTCCCTATCTTACACGATCTACTTGTACTCCTGTCACTCAATGAAGGATATGCATTGAGTATCAATTCAGCTAGGCCAAGAGAGAGATCAAGTGAGAATCCAAATAAATAATTGCAAGGCCATTTTGAGATGAAATCAGAAGAAAAAAGTTGAAGGACCAAAATATAGGGTTGTTACAGAAATGTAGTCGAAATATGGGAGTGAGCGTGTATCACGGGCAGCGTGTCAGCTAGCTAGTGCTAGGACGACGAAAATAGATCGATCGCGCACGACGAGCAGGATGCATCGCCTTGTAGACATCTACTAGGACGTACGTACGACACGACGAGGAGGAGGATGCATTTTCTTCAATTTCGTCTCGTGTGTGGTATATTATGCATGGGTGGTCTAGGATGTACACACACATCTACACATGCGCGTTATTCACGGGGGTTACCCTGCATGGGATGGCAGCGACTGAATCGGCTGCGTGCACGCGAGGCGATAATGTGAGCGAGCGAGGCCGTTCGTGTGGGCACTGGGAATTGGAAGCAGCCAGGAGGACGACGTGCAGGTACAGAACAAATTGCAAACGGTAGGCGCGCGCGGGCGTGTAACACGCACGTACGGTGCCAGCGCTATAGCTCCCGCGCGCACTGTTCTGTTCTCCTGCCGGCCGGTTCTCTCCTATAAAAGGGCACGCAGCAGCTCGTGGCTTTCCATCGTCCCAAGTTCCCAACCAAGCAACCAGTGAGTGAGATCGAGAGTGATCGAGCGACGACCGAAGATGTTCGGATTCGGATTGTTCCCGCGGGCACAGCTCAAGGGGAAGGTGCTGCTCCAGCGTAGGAACGTCCTCGACCTCAACCACTTCGACTTGAGCAACGCCATCAGCCACGACACCTGGGACGAGCTCACCACCAAAGGCGTCACATGCCAGCTCATCAGCTCCACCGTGGCCGATCACAGTAAGACAATGCATACTCTGTTATTGGTTCTCAATACTCTTGAGCACATCCAATCATCAAACTGACCAAAGTTAGTGGTTGTACAAGTTTGTAAAACTGTAAGTACAATTGAAAAACAAAGTTGCATCCAATCTACAAGTATTTATCAAACTAACCAAAGTTGCATCCAATCTACAAGTATTTGTAAAACTGCAAGCTCACCCGATGGATGGATGGATTGGATGCAGATGACTGCACATCTAATCATCAAACTGACAAAAGTTGTTTTCGAATTTGGGTGGTTGTACAAGTTTGTAAAACTGTAAGTACAATTGAAAGACTATATATCATTGGAAACATTTTTTCATGACAATCTTAATAAAGATACAATACCATCTTATAATTAACGGACATACTAGTATTTATCAACGGACATACTAGCTAGTAGTATATAGTACAGTACACCTTATAATTAACCAAGTAGTATAAGCAAGCTCACACGATGGATGGAATGGATTGGATGCAGATGACGGCTGCCGTGGTCTGGTAGGCGAGGAGGAGCGCGTTGAGCACTGGGTGATGCACTTGCCCCCGCTCACTCACAGCGATACCAGCTACGATGTCACCTTCGACTGGGACGTCAAGAGGCAGGGCATCCCCGGCGCCGTCATCGTCCGCAACTACCACGCCACCCAATTCCTCCTCAAGACCATCACCATCGACGACGTCCCCGGACACGACGGCCCCATCGTCTTCCTCGCAAACTCATGGGTCTACAACACCAACACTTACCACTACGATCGAATCTTCTTCACCAACGATGTCAGTGTCTGGCTGGCTTTCTTCAGTTATTTCCATCATTCAGTTATTTCCATCAACCACGAAAGACTGACGAGCATATTATGCAATATATGCGATGTGTGCAGACGCGCCTTCCCAGCGACATGCCGGTCTTGCTGCGCCCGTACCGGGAGGAGGAGCTCCAGATCCTGCGAGGGGACCACCCCAAGCAGAAGAACGACCGCGCCTACCAGGACCACGACCGCGTCTACCGCTACGACCTCTACAACGACCTCGGCGACCCCGACAACAAGTGCCCTCGCCCCACCCTCGGCGGCCCCGACAGCCCCTACCCTTACCCGCGCCGCGGCCGCACTGGCAGGAAGCCCATGAAGACCGACCCCACCTGCGAGAGCCGCAATGTCGTGCCCTTGTTCCAGCAGTTCTACGTGCCCCGCGACGAGTGCTTCAACCACGTCAAGAAGGCCGACTTCACTGCCTACCTCCTCAAGGCTGTCTCCGCGGGCATCCTCCCCCTCGCTAGAGAGATGTTCGACACCGTCGTGCCCCGCGAGTTCGATGACTTCGAGGACATGTACAAGCTCTACGAAGGCGGGCTCAAGATCCCTGACATCCCCGCCATGGACCTCGTCTTCAAAGTGTTCCCGCCGCTCAAGAGCATCTGCCCATCCGGAGGCTCCTACCTCTTGAAGATGCCCATGCCGGAAATCATCAACAACGACAAGCTCGCCTGGCGCACCGACGAGGAGTTTGCAAGGGAGATGCTCGCCGGCCTCAACCCGCACATCATCACGCGCCTCCGGGAGTTTCCTCCCAGGAGCAGGCTAGAAGGGTACGGCGACCAGACCAGCACGATCACTCTGGAGCACATCCAACACAGCCTTGGTAGGCTCACCGTCGAGAAGGCCATCGCCGACAACAGGCTCTTCATCCTCGACCACCACGACAACTTCATGCCTCAGCTGCTAAAGATCAACAGCCTCCAAAACACATTCGTCTACGCCACCAGAACATTACTCTTCCTGCAGGACGACGACACCCTCAAGCCAATCGCCATCGAGCTCAGCAAGCCCCAACTTGATGAGCTCGGCAACAAAGTGGTGGGTGCCGACAGCAAGGTCTACATGCCCCCCTCCTCTGGCTCGGAGTCGGACTACAAGGTGCAGGACACCATATGGCAGCTGGCCAAGGCCTACGCTGCCGTGAACGATTCTGCGTGGCATGGGCTCATCAGCCACTGGCTCCACACCCATGCGGTGATCGAGCCGTTCGTCATCGCCACCAACCGGCAGCTCAGCGTCACGCACCCCATCTACAAGCTCCTGCAGCCCCACTACCGTGACACCATGATGATCAACGCCCTGGCACGCCAAGTCCTCATCAGCGCCGGTGGCTTCTTCGAGATGACCGTCTGTCCCGGTGAGTACGCGCTCAGAATCTCCTCCGAAGTTTACAAGAACTGGAACTTCACCGAGCAGGCGCTGCCAGTGGACCTGATCAAGAGGGGTGTAGCCAAGCATGACACCACCAGCCCCTATGGAGTGTCGCTGCTCATCAAGGACTACCCGTACGCGGTGGACGGGCTGGCTGTCTGGTCGGCCATCGAGAACTGGGTCGACGAGTACGTCAAGATCTACTACCCCCGCGACGATGTGGTTCAATGCGACATCGAGCTGCAGGCATGGTGGAAGGAGGTGCGTGAGGTGGGCCATGGCGATATCAAGGACCAGCCGTGGTGGCCCAAGATGGCAACAGTGAAGGAGCTCCAGGTCGTGCGCCACCATCATCTGGATCGCCTCGCTGCACGCAGCTGTCAACTTTGGCCAGTACTCTTATGCTGGTTACCTGCCGAACCGCCCAACGGTGAGCCGGCGGCCAATGCCAGAGCCAGGCACCAAGGAGTACCAGGAGGTGGAGACTAATCCGGACATGGCCTTCATCCACACTATCACGAGCCAGCTCCAGAGCATCATTGGAGTGTCTGTGATTGAGGTTCTGTCCAACCACTCCTCTGACGAGGTGTACCTTGGGCAGCGGGATGAACCACAGTGGACATCAGATGAGAAGGCAAAGAAGGTGTTCGAAAAATTCAGCAAGAAACTGATCGATATTGAAATGAGTATCATGAGCCGGAACAGGGATGAGAATCTCAAGAACCGGAATGGGCCAGCACAATTCCCCTACATGTTGCTCTATCCCAACACCTCGGACATCGATGGCGAGAGCGCCACTGGGATCACAGCCAAGGGCATCCCAAACAGCATCTCCATCTGATAAATGTTTATGGTATTATGTTTTGTCCTATATGTTCCTCTACTATTTATTTTCCCATTACAAATAAGTAACGCACCATGTCGCATCTGTAACCCTGTATGTGGCCAGAAGCGTGCTCGTTCACGTTGAGGCTGAGTTGTGCCAAAACCCAAAATGTGTGGGATGGCACAGATGAAGTGGTTCATTGATTTGTAGTCGGCAAGTCTTTTGAGCTTGAATAAAATAAAGAAAGCAGAAAAAGCTGCAAGGTTAAAGATTGCCCTTTGTGTACTATTGTTCTACCATATCTGTGGGTGCAAAAATGCCAATGAGATTGGATTGTGTGGTCGAGCCTGGCTAAAGGTTTGGTATTAGAGCCACCATGAGCAGAAGTGAACAACCTTGGCGATGGATCGTCATCCGTCATCCGATTCACATAAGGTTTTTGATCCATCTGTGATAACAACTCTCACAACAGTTAAGTACTTGCCTATATTATGGTACAATGTATGTGATATTTCATACTATCATAGATAGGTCAATTGATGTTTGTCCAGCGGACAGAATTAGCATGGTGTTACAAACACATCAGTTTTGACTCTTTTGGTTTTGCAAATAAATGTTTCAAATGGGAAATGACAGGAAGATACCACCCGCCATACCTTCTTAAGAGTTCCCTTTATCACCCCCCAGCACGCGCACCCCGTACCCCCGCCCCCAGTGACATCCTCATTGGTCACCATGTCCAGAGTGATTCTCACGCTTTTATCAAGAAGATTTGCATACTCTTTATGGTAGAACATACATTCATTTACTTCTTGATGGTACAAGATATATTCATTGGATCTGGATATGTTATCTCTAATACCATTTCAAAGGAACAAAGAGCCTTATTGGCCATTTGATATGCAGTTTTGGGCAAAAAAAATTGAACTCTAGCCCAACCAACATTTCGCATGTCTTCAATTATATCGCCTTAAGCACAGATGAAAACCAATGCTTAACTTGCAGAAAACTAGAACCAAAGAAAAGGGTAGCCAGTAGCTATAACCATGCATCAATTGTTTCCAAAACTCTATCCCAAACTTCATACGATGAAATCCCATAATAATACTACCTTATAGGGTCAAAGAAAAGGATCAAGTGACTGGTTGCAATGGGAACTAGCTAGAGGTGGTGGCAGAGGTACGGACCAATCATCTTGCCGACCAGCAACATCTGATCCACTTCAGCATCCTCCAGGTACTCGATCAGAAGCTGCAGGATCTGTTCGTGCACCAACGTTACATTCTTGCCATGGACACTGAACAAGCAATGTGCAGCAAGCTAGGACACGCCTGTCAGCTGAAAAATTCAGAAGAAAACCAGCACTGACAGAAAGGTTCAGAGACTGACAATAGTGATGGCGTTTGAATGGACGATTATGTGAGTACAGATGTGCGGCGTGGCGTACGACAGGGCAACGAGGAAGTGCCCGTGCTCGTTGGTAGGGGACGGAGGATAGGCGCCGGCGGCGGAGTCGAGCATTTGTTCCTGTGCGGCGTGGAGGACGACCGCGCGACGAGGAAATGCTCGCGCTCTTCGTATCGTGGAGACGCTGGCGGTGGAGCTGCGCCACCGGCTGGGTCGACGCGGAGCCGGGCCGGTGCGCCGCGCGGTAGGCGTCCGGGCGGAGGATTAGCGGCGGTGTGGTAGTGTCGCCGTCTGTGGTGTGGAGTCAGCGTGTCTTTGCCGTTTTCCCTATCTGGATTTCTCGGCCCTGCCCATTGACTTCCGCGGGCTCAGCCCGGAAATCCTATACCTGCGGGCTAGGCTTACAAAATAGGCTTACGAAATAGACGTGGACTGGCGTGGTTGGTGAAATATTAGAAACGGTTGTTTTTCTAACAAAACCGTGATTTGCCATGTCATCCCGTAGCCTGTTCCATAAGAGACAATTGACGATAACCCCCCCAGTTGGTGATTATGTTGATCATAACCTCCCTACGCTGTCTTTGACATGTGGGCCCACCTAAAAAATGGCCGGGGGGTTATCATCAAATTCCCCCTGATTTGAGTTTGTCTAAATTTAGATATATCTATACACTCGAAAAGTCTCTCTACAAACTGAGTGCACGCGGAGCCGACTTCCTAACCACTCGTTTTGGTGGACGTGGGCCCTCCAGCTCTGTGCACGGGTAGGTGGAGACTTAAGATGATGTAAAATCCTAATCTATCTCTACACGTATACATACGCATTCTAACACCCCCTCAGTCGTAGCGGCAGTGAGGCGGATGATTGCGACTGGATTTGAAGTCCACCGTCTTATCCTCCTTGTCATCATCAACATCATCTCTGATGATCATGGCCAACACCTAGGGGTGGTGACTGTTTCCCCTTCTGATGTCTCTCTTCCTTCTCGCAGTCATAGCGGGAGTGTCGTGGACGCAGATAATGGTGCGGACACTGTTGACGGGAGTTGTTGTCGTTGTGTAGTTGTAAACGTTTTTTTGTTGATATCGATGTAGCCGATCATGCTGTAGCCGTGATCGAGATAGGTGTAATCGATGTCGTAGTCATTGTATGTTATGTGACCGTTATTGCCAGAGGCGCAAAAAAAATACGTGTTTTTTATTGTTGTTGACGAAGCTGCAGTTATGAATGTTTAGCACCTTGTAGAGGTACCGTCGGGGCGTCTTTTGGACACGGTCATAAGTGAGACCACCAGAACCGGAGAAACCCACCAAGCACACAAGATTTTACCAGAACCATATGTGCGGTCGTAGGAACATTTTGTTGATAGAGTTGTCGGGGTCGTGGACATGGCCATGTCGTCATCGTGCCTTGCAGTACGTGTGCTGTCGGAGGACGTCATAATTGTATGTCCATCGTGTGGACGATGTAGCGGCGGCGGCGATGTGTTGACGAAGGTGTTGACAAAAACCACGTTGATGTAGACCTTGGGAATGATGTGTCGACGATGAAGGAGTATGCGTGTCGACGATGATCTTCGTTTAAAGGCGTTCCTTGTAGCAGCGATGATGTCGAAGCCTTACTGATAGTTAGACGGTTTTATAGAGCTTATTGTAGTTGTTTGAGAAGTTGTAGTCCGGCTTGGTGCTGTGTAGATCGGTATATGGACGTAGATAACGTGGATGTTTGGCTCGGTGCAGCAGACTCGTACAGCTTAATGTAGACACAGGCGTGCGGGAGATTGCGTGTCCAGTGCGAGATGAGCCGATGAAGATGCACAGGATCGGACCTCCCAGTGTCGGTCACGGCGAGCCAACTCAACGAAGATGTAGATGTGACGGTTTGCCCAGCTGGTCGGTGAGGTTGCATGCTAGAGAACAATACATGCACGTACTATAGGTCCAGGAAGCCAACTTGTTCTCTCAGAACTTGACTAACAGCGCCCGTAAAGGTTCTGTAAATCACGAGTACAAATGCATGTACTCGTGATTTACAGGTTTCTGATCGCCGGCGCAGATCAACACTTTCAAATCCAAACTTTAAAAATGAAAATTCAAAATCCTCGGGAAATATGAACACACGCGTTGATCATCATATAGGGCTAGATTACAATTCATCGTTCATTACATAGCAAAATTACACCTAAAAAAATAAAAAAGGGGTAGAGCTCGCCAGAGGAGACCGCTGTGTCCACAGATGGCCAAAATCGAGCTCTGGTTCGCGGGAGAGCCGCGGTGTCCATCTAGTCGTCGAGGACGATCACCTCCATCTCCACGTCTTTGACGTGGCCGGATCCGGATGGCTCGTTCGCGACGCGCACCACTGGCGGAGCTGCTCCATCTCCTCGTCGTCATCGCGGCGCCTGCACTGCGGGAACGAGGAAGAGGACAAGGACTCACTGGTGGGGGCCAGATCTCGTAGAGTGTGGCATCCCGCAAAACCACTACTAGAAAATCGCGTTGAATTTGTGCATTGCATCGTCATCATCATGCATCGTTTGCCAAAACTATTTCGCAAAGCCCGTTTTTGTTTTCTAAAACGCCCCGACAATTATTCAAACGCCAAACCCCGGTTGTTTCGGATATTTTGTTTGTCTAAAATTAGTTACAAAAGATAATTAAAAATAAATAAAATTATTAATTATTTTAGTAGGGGCAGTCGAACGGGCCAACCCGACCCGAACGACCACCCCTGTTTTTAAATCGGTCCAACCCAACCTGCCCCTCTAATTCCTAAACCTACCCAAATTCCTACCCAACCTACCCTCCACCTCACTCCCACCAATCCAGACACGCCACATCAGCCCACCCCAGTTTTCCACCAACCCCTTTTTGCCACCTAGCCCACCCTCTCTCTCCCTCACAGCTCGCCCTGGCCCCACCACTCAAACCCACAGCTCACGCACGCCACGCACGCCACCGGACACCCCACCCATCGACCTGTGGCCCCTCTTGTCCTCGGTCCCACGTGCGGGCCCAAACCACTCTGCCCTCCCCACGCATTCCCCCACCGACAACCCCACTGCGACCCCACCACTGTCCCTGCTGCCTCCTCCTCCTCTATCCTCTCTCCTCTCAGACGCAACCGCCTGCCGCCCACCCTTCCTCCTCCCTCTCCCACTGCCTCTTGGCCCCCGCCGGGCTCACCGGCCACAACTGCCGCCTCCGCTGGCCAACCTCCGGGTCACACAGCCTCGCTACAAGGCCGCTTCCCTATCACTGCCGCGTCATGCCCGCCTTTAGTTTCCCTCACTGGCCAGAGTTTCGCGCCAGTTTTCCGCGCCACCGCACCGAATGCTGCCACTCGCCGCCGACCGCTTCTCCGCTGCCGCAGCTGTCGCTCTCTCCCGCAGCGCCGCCGCCCCCGCCAGACCCGCTTCGAAGTCGCTCACGGCGCCTCACGGCCTTCCTGGCCCCCGCCTGCCGCCTCGCTTCAAGCCTGCCCCGGCCGCCTGACGAATCAGCGCCCGGCCAGATCGAAGCTCACGCCGCCGCTGGCCCGACGCTGCCTGCCCCGACCCCGCCAAGTCCTCGCCGCAGAGCCGAGCCGCGCCGGCTCCGTCCCGACCTCCGCCGTGGAGCTCCCCCTGCCGGTGTTCGTCCCCGGCCAGCAACCGCCGTCGCGTCCGTGTCGCCGGTCCTTTTCCTCGTCGCGCGTCCCCGTCAAGCACCCCGTTCCTCGATTCAGCTCCTGCCGCCGGCGTGACCCTTCCCCCTGTGGTTAATGTGTTGGTGTTGTTGGTCGTGAGACTCAAGGTGTTAGGTGTGGTACGATGCTAAGAAGATGGTGATACAGATCACCCGGGCTTCGACCTGAACATTCCGGTGAACGGGAATGGAAAATTGGGCAAGGTCATTGGTGTCATCGACAAGATCTTCGGGACCCCCGGATTGATCCAAGTTCTCCATCGACATCAAGACCGACCTTGAGCGAACGTCGAACCCGAATCGAACTCGGGAACGACAAGTCTTCTTCCCTCGGCACGTCAAGTGCCTCGTCCCGGAACGCCGAGTACTCCGACATGGATCCGCTTGAAGTAAACCCGAAGATGGTAGATGCAACAAGTACTTCCCCAGATCCGATGCCCGAGGACCCCGGATGCGACATGAACTTCCCCTCGGATGCCAAGACCGTCCCGATACGCGGTACCGACAAGATCTGCATGCGACAAGATCGGCACCGAACCAAGTTCTGCTCCCCGGACATCGAGACCCCGATGCGACAAGATCTACCCTAGTCAACCGAGAACGCTTCCATCGGAACCGTCGAACCCTGGACCCTGTCGAACCCTGGACCCTGTCGAACCCCGGACCCCGGAAACCCCAAGACCGTCGAGACCCCTCAATGTGTGGCCCTTTTCCTCGATACCCTATTTTATAAATGATATTGACTTGCTGCATTAAATCATTCATCTCGCATGCATATCATGTGGTTGGGGGCCTTCTGCCGATTCACCTAATAATTAAATATGGGGCCCATATGCGGGCAAATCTAGTCTCATATTGGCCTCATTTAAATCTGAGTAGCGAACCGGTGCTATCTTTTGCCATGTTAAAACAACATTTAATTTGCGGGGGTTCTAAATAACTTGAACCATCTAATTAAATGTCGGAACCCCGGATCCGCTTAATATGACCTAATTGCATCGCACCTTTGCCATGCCATCCATCATACATGCATCATGCCGATCTTCTGCCATGTAATAAATATTGCATCCGGTGTTTCTTCTAGTGTTTTGCTTCTTCGCGGATAAGGCCGTTGAGTTGATGTGAGCTTAGCCCGATCTCGTTTAACCTTCGACATGTTTTCAGTGAGCATCTCCCTTTCTACCTATCTTACTTTTATAGTCTTTATTCCTCCTGTTGATCTATTGCTATCTCGAGTTGCGATGCTTTAGTTTCGCACTGTGATTTCCCCTTGCAGTATATTGCCTTGGACACATCCTATTACCTGTTGTTTGGTAGATAGTTGGACTTGCGTGTCGTAGTCGCTTGCTCAAGTGTTGTCGCGTGTTGTCAAATGCCACAGTTGCTGATGTATTGCCGCATGTTGATGTTGGAGATGATTCTAGTTTTACTTATTGTTCACTTTACTTTCTGTTTAACAACTAAAATTGAATAAGCGAGGAATCGGTGGGTGATAGAAAATATTTGGTTTCGAGCCCACTTGTGTCCCGTAAGACCCCGAGTACTTGATATCATTCCTTGATTTATCGCTATCCACATCCGGAGGTATATGGGACCCCCGAGCGTAGCTTGATTCATTCTTATTTCTTGGGGCCACAAACTAGTTTGAGGTGTTTTACTATCCTGTACTTATGCCATGCTACTTTCAGATATTAAAGCGAGGTTGCACACCGCATGCTTTAGGATCGGACACGATTCCACGGTGTCGACAAGCCCAGCCACACTTTCGGTTCCCATGCTCACAAACAGATACCCAAACCTTGAGGCCGTCTCGAGCTTGCTTACTTCGTTACGGATTCTACTTAAGGGTGGCCCCGAAATATTTCTGAATCTGTGATTGTTCATCGTGAAAGCCTCGTTGGGTTTTGATTTGGTTTTTCCGAGGTTGATCGGCGTGTGTTGCTATTGGTGCACCGGCCGGTAAACTTTCTGAAAGCCGTGTCCGCGGATATGGACGACTTGGAGCACAGTTTCTCGATCATAGACAAGCATAACTAAAGTTTACTGTTATAAATTTGACTTATAATGACTAGTAATCAGCTCCACTACAACGGAATGGCTAAATAATACGCCCACAAGTGCTTGTTTGATTGTCGCCATTTACAATTGTATCGACTAGTAAGTATGGCAACTACAACGGAATGGCTGAATAAAAGTACCAACAAGCGCTGGTTTCGGATTACATCATGCTATCGAATCGTTAGTAATTGCTGCAACTACAACGGAATGATTAACTAAAAGTGCCCACCGCTTACTTTATCAGGATGATTATCTAAACCTGACTAGTAAAGTGCCACAACTATAACTGAATAAGTAAAACTGCCAACGGTGTGAGTTCCTCGGTTGACTTCCTCGTTTGGTCTCGAGGGGGAAACACCAGGATGGGTTTGTTTGGTGTTAGCTTCAGGTTGGATCCGGTTAGGTCATTCTCACCCCTCTCTGATAATCGCCAGTTGTATCGAGTCTCTATAGGTTGTTTAGCGCATGCTGCCGCTGCCGCTCAGTCCACCATACCTATGTAGGCGAGGACCGCCGAATTCTAGCCTCGCCGTGTACTGGCCTCAGTACTGACGCTCCTTCTTTTTCCTTTGCCCTTTGTCGGCACCCCTTTTTGTTTAAGCAGGTTTAAGATCGACGTCGTTAGCAGGGTTACCCTTCCGGCTTGGCCTGGGCAGGGTTATGGACGCCATTGGTTATTCTTCAGGGCTCTTAGCCCCATTTGCTTCTTGTCCGTAGTCGGACGCTCTACTATTTTCAAGGTGATTGGATCTTGTATACTATATCTGTATTCTTAACTCTTTGAGTCGCTGTTATATATATCTGTTCTGTGGGTCCCATCGAGGACTGTTGTGTAATGTTATTACTTCGTTTTCCACCGCACTTAAAGTGCTGGTGGGCACCTTTGAATCGTTTCTATGCGGGTTTGGCGAATTTTGCTAAAACTTGCATAGGTCCGATCTGAGGGTGTTCTGAGTGGTATCGTGAGCTCGAAGATTCGATACCCCACAAGTCCAGCCTGTAGGATAACCTAGCTAACGGCCGAAGTAGAGAGTCAAAACTATTTTTGAAAATTGGTTGGATAGTTCTGATTAGGTCTGATTTTACTCCTTACCCCTTTGCTATTCCTCTCTTACCTCTACGTGTTTTGAATCCGCTCTCTTCTCTTTCTTCGAGTCCAGGATTTCTCGTGGTTGGGTTCCGTCGTACCTTCAGGGCTTCGCTTTCTTCCTTTTGTAACGGAGGTGCTACGATCATCAATCTGCAACTTGTCTGTTGTACCCTTCCTCCAATATCTTGTTCTTGAGCTCTTTATCCCTATGTGTTTCCTTGCTGGATATCAGTGTCGTTGAGAAACATATGAGAAGGACGAGCATTGGTGAAGTTGGGGTTAACCTTGAGCATGTGTTGTTCATGCCAATGGAACCACCGCGAAACCTAATCATTGTGTCTTTCATACGATTTCTGCTGGCAACATTCCTTTGTTCCGGTTACCACCTATGAAGATCTTCAGTCTAAATCTCGAGAGTTGAGTTGCCTGATTCTCCTACTCATGTATCGAGTTGATAGTTGGTTCGGGATGGGTGATCACCCTACCGACTACTTGTTCTCGGTACATCGTTGGTGGATCAATGTAACTTTTCCCTCTTCTAACGGAAGTTAGGGGTGGCCTTATCGTTTGATGCCTCTATCTTCGTCCTTTGTTTCTCCGGAGTGTTCCCTCGACGATCAGGAACAACGGCCCTTTGTTGGTGTTGTCGCCGATTTCAAGATGGAGGATGAACCCTTGTTAGTGGTGTCGCGAGGATCTACATGAAGCGAGGAGATGCCGTTCGCCGACCTTCCTTCCGGTACCATGAGGCGGATCTCGAGGGCGAGATCCCTTGTTAGTGGTGTCGAACTGTGGCATCCCGCAAAACCACTACTAGAAAATCGCGTTGAATTTGTGCATTGCATCGTCATCATCATGCATCGTTTGCCAAAACTATTTCGCAAAGCCCGTTTTTGTTTTCTAAAACGCCCCGACAATTATTCAAACGCCAAACCCCGGTTGTTTCGGATATTTTGTTTGTCTAAAATTAGTTACAAAAGATAATTAAAAATAAATAAAAGTTTTATTTATTTTAGTAGGGGCAGTCGAACGGGCCAAACCGACCCGAACGACCACCCCTGTTTTTAAATCGGTCCAACCCAACCTGCCCCTCTAATTCTTAAACCTACCCTTTTTCCTACCCAACCTACCTCCACCTCACCCACCAATCCAGACCGCCACATCAGCCCCCCGCTTTTCCACCAACCCTTTTGCCACCTAGCCCACCCTCTCTCTCCCTGCCCCACCACTCAAACCCACCACTAAACGCCACGACGCCCACCCCGTGGGCCCCCTCTTGTCCACGGTCCCACGTGCAGGTCCCAAACCACCGTCTGGCCCTCCCGGACCAGATTCCCGCCCACCGACAACCCCACTGGACCCCACCACCTGTCGCCCTCCTCCCCTCCTCCTCTCCTCTCCTCGCAACCGTCGCCCCACCTTCTTCCTCCTCCCCTCTCTTGCCTGCCTCCCGGCCAGCCCCGCCCGGCCTCACCGGCAACCGCCGCTGCCGCCTCCGCCCAACCTCACTGCGCTGCCTTCGCTTCCTCCGCTCGGCTCCCTACCGCCAGCGGCCCAGCGCCGCCCGCTTAGCTCCCTGCGGCCCGCCTGCGCCGCCTAACTGCGCCCGCCTTCCCGCCTTGCCACGCAGCGCCTCTGCCGCTTCGCCGACCCTTCTCCGTGCAAGCGGCGCGCTCGCTCTCCGCCTCCAGCCTCGCCGTCCCTGAGGACCCGCTTCGAAGTCGCTCCGTCCTCGCCGC
Source organism: Avena longiglumis (assembly GCA_030063025.1). NCBI lineage: Eukaryota > Viridiplantae > Streptophyta > Magnoliopsida > Poales > Poaceae > Avena > Avena longiglumis. The sequence goes on from CP125978.1 coordinate 81,527,922, forward strand.
CTTCCCGCGCTCCGTCGCCCTGCGCCCCAGCCGCCGCGCCTCAAACAACCCGCCGCGACGAGCTCTCGCCCAAGCCAGCCCGTCTGCCCCGCCAAGTCCTCGCCAGGCGAGCAGCCCGGCTCCGTCCCGACCTCCGCCGTGGAGCTCCCCCTGCCGGTGTTCGTCCCCGGCCAGCAACCGCCGTCGCGTCCGTGTCGCCGGTCCTTTTCCTCGTCGCGCGTCCCCGTCAAGCACCCCGTTCCTCGATTCAGCTCCTGCCGCCGGCGTGACCCTTCCCCCTGTGGTTAATGTGTTGGTGTTGTTCAGTGCGTGAGACCTGAAGGTGTTAGGTGAGGTGTGGTACGATGCTAAGAAGATGGTGATACAGATCACCCGGGCTTCGACCTGAACATTCCGGTGAACGGGAATGGAAAATTGGGCAAGGTCATTGGTGTCATCGACAAGATCTTCGGGACCCCCGGATTGATCCAAGTTCTCCATCGACATCAAGACCGACCCCGGAGCGGAACGAACCGGAATCCGAACTGGCCGAACGACAAGTCTTCTTCCCTCGACGCGTCAAGTGCCTCGTCGGAACGCCAGTCGACATGGATCCGCTTGAAGTAAACCCAAGACGGTAGATGCAACAAGTACTTCCCGGATCCGATGCCCGAGGACCCTGCGACATGAACTTCCCTGGATGCCAAGACCGTCCCGATACGGTACCGACAAGATGCATGCGACAAGATCGGCGAACCAAGTTCGCCCGGACATCGAGACCCCGATGCGACAAGATCTACCCTAGTCAACCGAGAACGCTTCCATCGGAACCGTCGAACCCTGGACCCTGTCGAACCCTGGACCCTGTCGAACCCCGGACCCCGGAAACCCCAAGACCGTCGAGACCCCTCAATGTGTGGCCCTTTTCCTCGATACCCTATTTTATAAATGATATTGACTTGCTGCATTAAATCATTCATCTCGCATGCATATCATGTGGTTGGGGGCCTTCTGCCGATTCACCTAATAATTAAATATGGGGCCCATATGCGGGCAAATCTAGTCTCATATTGGCCTCATTTAAATCTGAGTAGCGAACCGGTGCTATCTTTTGCCATGTTAAAACAACATTTAATTTGCGGGGGTTCTAAATAACTTGAACCATCTAATTAAATGTCGGAACCCCGGATCCGCTTAATATGACCTAATTGCATCGCACCTTTGCCATGCCATCCATCATACATGCATCATGCCGATCTTCTGCCATGTAATAAATATTGCATCCGGTGTTTCTTCTAGTGTTTTGCTTCTTCGCAGATAAGGCCGTTGAGTTGATGTGAGCTTCGTCCCGATCTCCGGTTGAACCCTTCGACATGTTTTCAGGCGAGCATCTCCCCTTTCTACCTATCTTACTTTTATAGTCTTTATTCCCTCCTGTTGATCTATTGCTATCTGAGTTGCGATGCTTTAGTTTCCGTACCTGTGATTTCCCCTGCAGCCGTATATTGCCTTGGACACATCCTATTACCTGTTGTTTGGTAGATAGTTGGACTTGCGTGTCGTAGTCGCTTGCTCAAGTGTTGTCGCGTGTTGTCAAATGCCACAGTTGCTGATGTATTGCCGCATGTTGATGTTGGAGATGATTCTAGTTTTACTTATTGTTCACTTTACTTTCTGTTTAACAACTAAAATTGAATAAGCAGAGGCATCGGTGGGTGATAGAAAATATTTGGTTTCCGAACGCCCACTTGTGTCCCGTAAGACCCCGAGTACTTGATATCTGTTCCTTGATTTATCGCGCTATCCACATCCGGGAGGTATATGGGACCCCGAGCCGAGCTTGATTCGTTCTTATTTCTTGGGGCCACAAACTAGTTTGAGGTGTTTTTACTATCTGTACTTATGCCATGCTACTTTACGTATTTAAATTGTGCGAGGTACTGCTTTATCTTTTAGGATCGGGACACGATTCCGCGGTGTCGACAAGCCCAGCCACACTTTCGGGTTCCCGATCGTTCCTGACCGTATACCCAAACCTTGAGGCCGTCTCGGAGCTTGCTTACTCCGTTCGATTCTACTTAAGGTGGCCTCGAAATATTTCGAATCTGTGATTGTTCAGTCGTGAAAGCCTCGTTGGGTTTTGATTTGGTTTTTCCGAGGTTGATCGAGCGTGTGTTGCTATTGGTGCACCCCGGCCGGGTAAAACTTTCTGAAAGCCGTGTCCGCGGATATGGACGACTTGGAGCACAGTATCTCGATCATAGACAAGCATAACTAAAGTTTACTGCTATAAATTTGACTTATAATGACTAGTAATCAGCTCCACTACAACGGAATGGCTAAATAATACTGCCCACAAGTGCTTGTTTGATTGTCGCTTGCGACAATTGTATCTGACTAGTAAGTATGGCAACTACAACGGAATGGCTGAATAAAAGTACCAACAACTGCTGGGTTTCGGGATTACATCATGCTATCTGAATCTGGTTAGTAATTGCTGCAACTACAACGGAATGATTAACTAAAAGTGCCCACCGCTTACTTTATCAGGATGATTATCTAAACCTGACTAGTAAAGTGCCACAACTATAACTGAATAAGTAAAACTGCCAACGGTGTGAGTTCCTCGGTTGACTTCCTCGTTTGGTCTCGAGGGGGAAACACCAGGATGGGTTTGTTTGGTGTTAGCTTCAGGTTGGATCCGGTTAGGTCATTCTCACCTCTCTCTGATAATCGCCAGTTGTATCGAGTCTCTATAGGTTGTTTAGCGCATGCTGCCGCTGCCGCTCAGTCCACCATACCTATGTGGCGAGGACCGAATTCTAGCCTCGCTGTCTTGGCCTCGATCTTGCGCTCCTTCTTTTTCCTTTGCCCTTTGTCGGCACCCCTTTTTGTTTAAGCAGGTTTAAGATCGACGTCGTTAGCAGGGTTACCCTTCCGGCTTGGCCTGGGCAGGGTTATGGACGCCATTGGTTATTCTTCAGGGCTCTTAGCCCCATTTGCTTCTTGTCCGTAGTCGGACGCTCTACTATTTTCAAGGTGATTGGATCTTGTATACTATATCTGTATTCTTAACTCTTTGAGTCGCTGTTATATATATCTGTTCTGTGGGTCCCATCGAGGACTGTTGTGTAATGTTATTACTTCGTTTTCCACCCGCACGAAAGTGCCTGGTGGGCACCTTTGAATCGTTTCTATGCGGGTTTGGCGAATTTTGCTAAAACTTGCATAGGTCCGATTCTGAGGGTGTTACATAGAGCCGGCATGTCGAGGAGGTCGACGTAGGCACCAACGAGGGGCCTGTAGCCCAGCTCCTGCAAAGACCGCGCGACGGCTTTGCCCGATGGAGCGCACATGCTTCTTCTCCTCTTCGTCGCCGCACGGATGCGGCGACCTTGCAGGCGGCCGCCGCCTCATCCTCCTCCACCACCGCTACGACAGCCACCCAGGCCACATCCATGGTGTAGGGTGGCCATCCAGTCGTCGACTTCACGGATCTGTAGCCGGAACAGCGCAAATTGCTCGTCGGATTTGTCGAGGGTGAGTGGCGGCGGCGCAGGATTAGGGCTTTTTCACGGCGAAGGAATGTGGGTTTTGACCCGTGTCCGCTCCCTCGACCGGTACTAGTAAGGGTTGCACGGGCCGTTCACAGGGGTCTGTGATTTTTTTAACGGGCTAGATCGCCCATGCGGCCTAGAGTCCGTATAGTCGTCTGAAAAATATGTGTCTGCTCTATTTACATGCGTTGTTAGTCATTGTCTTACCCTATCACCATTGCTTGGTGTAATAGAGGGGATTGTTTCTTGGTCGAAATCAATTGTGGACACTGCACCGCTAGACAACAATCGGGCATGAGACGACACAATTCACCAATCATAATCAGAATCATACTAGGACGCATTTGGATGTTTGTATTCAGCCTCGGTATTAGACAATTGGACACTGGCAACCTGAATGCATGAAACCTTAGCGTTTGGATGTACTGGATATTGAGGCTAGGCATTTGATCTCAATATTCTAATGGGCCAAACCAGCCAGCGAAAGACGTGCTCGGCACTCGAGTCTCTCCCGAAAGACGAGCACCCGACCTCGACTTTGCATGGCATCAATTGAGTGACCCTGCCCCCCCCCCCCCCCATGACAAGGAACCCTAGACGACACTGACCACGGCAATCCGACCGCTGGCCAGGTAATTCCCTCCGCTCCCCTCCATTCCCGCCGCCCTCTCCATCCGTCCCCTCCACTTTTCTGCCGCCCCTCTTCTAACTCCTCTGACTCCCCTTCTCTCAGCAGGTCCGGCGATCTATGGAGATCCCCCATTGAGTTCACGAAGGAATGGTTGATGATGCCGATTTAGAAGAGTAGAATTTGATGCTAGCTATCCAAAAACTTATATGTTATGTATTAGCTGTAATGCGTGTTGGAACTTCTGTTTGCAACTTATTTAAGTTGATGTCGAGATTGCAAGGACAATTTTAAGTTGATGTTGAGAATGTTTAAGTTGATGCTGAGGCTGCAAGTAGAATTTTATACAATATTTTATTTGCATTCTATTTATCCTTATGTCATATAATCATTCAAGTTACTGTTGAGACTGTTTAAGTTGTTTAGAAAAGCGCATAACATCCCATGTGCCATATTACTCAAGCGATTGCATCTCTTCTTGCATAGCAGAAACCCACTTCACGCGATCAACTGATGCAATGGCTTCATTATATGTAGCAGGTTCAGAATGATTCTCCACCTGTTCAACACAACTCAAAGCATAATGAATAATATTACACTCTTCCATCAAACGAGTACATGGACCTTTGTTACGTCTCGGTCTATCAGCAGCAATGGACTCATGTGGCTGCTGCAAAACGAGTGCTGAACAACAAAATCATAAATGTCTTCCTCATGTGTATCTTCAACAATAGCATCATTATCTACAGTTTTCTACAGGTGCTCCAGCTGCACACAAACTCTCTCCTCTCTAACAACAATAGGAGAGAGATCTGGTGGCAAGCTGTCGTGATACATAACGAATTCATTGAAAACAATTCCTACTGAACATAACCTTTTTAGTTTTAGGATTCTATTATTTGTATGCTTTAACTCCTGAACGATAGCCAACGAATATGCACTTAATAGCTCTAGGCTCTAACTTTTCATTATCAACGTGAGCATATGCAGTGCAATCAAAAACTCTCAACTATGAATAATCAGCAGGCGAATATGATCATATCTTAGTCGAAGTTTTCTTTTCAAGTGTTATAGAAGGTGACGTGTTGATGAGGTAGCACGTTGTATGTAACATCTTTAGGAAGCAATGAAGGGTAGAACTAAGAATATGTGTATATGTATGCATTCATCTGTAAAAGTGGGGGTAAATCTTCTGCAAACTAAAAACCTAGGGAGATCAGAGTTTCTTTCACTAAGATGAGTTAGGGTTTAGCTCATTCTGGTGATTGTTATAAATGTTAACATGATCTCTAGGAATTTGAGTTATTTTGGGGTAGTAATTTAAATTTGAAAGTACTTTTGAAATGATTCAACTAAAAGAATTTAGGAGTTTGTTGTTTTTAAAAGGACTTCTAAATATTTAGTGTGAAGTATTAAGTATTGTATTATAAAATAAGGGTACAAGTAAAAGAAATTTAAGACATTATAAAAATGGATATATACAAATATTTAAAAACTCTTATTCTTTTCTTATTCCATAATTACAATCTAGGAAGAACATAAACAAGTAAGAAGTTCTTATATAAATGAATAATTGCAAGTAATAAGAAAGTAAACTTTATTGAATAATAAACATATATTACATTGTTCTTTACAAGGGGAAAACAGAAACATTATAAAATGGTAAAAAGGAAAACATATACTATTTCCTAATCTAATATTCTTATTCTCCCTTGTATGATCTTGTAAGTGTAAACAAATAAAGCAAACAAAATAAAGGAGATAATTATTGTTAGTAGTTTTACTCTCAGCCATGAACTGTTTAATTGCATCATTGATCTAATTCAAAAGAAAGGGGCAAGTTTCACCAAAAGAGTAGTATATGTTCTTTTATTTAAATGGTTTCAGTACCACATCATAAACCATAGGGGCAAGTTTCACCAAGGAAAATAGAAGTAAAAGGGTAAAGACATCAGATATTTTCACTTGAGCTGATCCATAGACAAAGCAAGCACACTTGCAGCTTACACAACCATGCATAATTGCAGTGTTGTCGACACCAGGGATCAAGCAGACAAAAATAAAAGGCACATCCGTAGCATCATGGGGAGATTCTCCCTATTAACCATAGTTCCATCTTAGCAAGAACACAAAGAACACACCACCAGTACCAGATAGATTATCATCAGATCCACCAAGAACACACCATAGCAAACCACTAGACAACCAAACAAGATGGTTACATAGAGGAGAGGGTGGACTGGGTGCAAAGCAAGGGCGGGTAGGAGCCAGGAGGAGAAGGAGATCAAGCAGGAAGAGAAAGTTCTTCACAGTTAGGAGCTACCAAGCTCAACAACAATAGTAGAGGCAACCTACACATCAATACTCACAACAGGTTGGATAAATGCCAACAACTATTATATTTTTGCATCTGAGTTTCTCAATCATGAGAATATCATTTGTTGAAGTGTAGCATCCTTAGAGATACACCCAAATAAAGTGTAAGATCATCACATGAGTAGATTAGTTACTCAAAGTATTCATTATTTATCGAGACAATACACTAATTCTCAGACCTGGCATCATAGATTTAAACCAAATCAAACAACTAGGAAACAACATGAACCAAGGAGATTACCATTGTGTACTATCTCAGGGGAGGCATCATAGTGGCATCCTTCTAAGTAAATCATGTTTTCACATAAGTAAAAAAACTATAATCATTTTTCTAACAAAATAGGAATCATTAGTATCTAACTATCTATCATGAGATAGTTACATCATGGTAATTTAACCACAAGAATCCAACTAATGCCCTAATATTGGTTTACAATGCACAAAGACAATATCACCTTCCTAACCAAGAGGCCAGGAATCATAATTATATTATCTATCAGTATATAAGTAGCCAATAAACATCTAGACTATAACAACCCAAGTTTGTATTATATATAAATAGTACCTAAGAATTGCATGCATGTGTTAAAATCAATAAAGTAATGCATGTGAGCAAGTGTTTAACAAAAGAAAATTCTAAACCCTAGTTTTTCCCCTCTCTTTGAAATGCATCCAAAATGTTTTGTATTTTGAAAAGTATCAAAATTGTGGAGCCCAAATGGATCACAAGGGCCCTGTATGTTTCTAAAGTATTTTCAAACCGCTGGTATTTTTCAAATGGTTCAAAAAAGATTTGAAAATCAAATGCAAAAGAGAAAACAACAAATATAAAAAGGAAAAAGATTTAGAAATAAAAAGAGCAGCAGCAGCTAGTGGGCCGTGGACCACTCCCTCCTCTCTCTCTGCCGTGCAGCACAGCCCGCAGCAGCTCGCCTTGCTTGCTTTGCTGCGTCCCAACCCAGACCAACGGTAGCCCACGTGACCGCATACCCCTTCGATCCTTCTGTCCCGCATGTCGTCTTTGTCACCGATGATGGAGCAGTTGTGTGGCACCGCTGCCGTCGTCCGCCGCGCCATGATACCTGCCTGCGGCATGATTCATGCTACCGACGCTGTCGTTGTCTATAAGACCCCTCCCCATCGCCAGGACGAACCCTAAACCTTATCCCTTCCCTATTTCTCCCCTCGGACGAACCCTAGCTCGTCGGAGCTTCGGGTTGACGCTGTTCCCCACCTCCCCTCACCGTTCGGAGCTCATAGGGGTGACCTTCGTGGTCGACTCCATCGTTGGCCCCGGTCAGCGCAAGTCGGGGTTCCCTCGGTTGGCCAAATCGAGAGCTCCATCCGCCGCCAGTTGTCGTCGACTCGCGCCTCGCCTCGCCTCCTCATCAAGCTTGATACGCTTAGGGTGAGCTTCTCGACCGTGTTGTGCCCTCCATTTTGTCGCTTGCTCGCCATAGCGCTCTGCCCGCACGATCCTGAATGTGTCGCCCCATGAGCTCACCACCAACGAGGTTTTAGTGACTAAAAAGGGGCGGCGCTAGTGATAGGTTGGCCGCCGTTCCGCGGCTCGACGCTACAAGGCCACATTGCTAGTCGCGCCGACGATTTGGTGCCGCCGTGACCACCGTGGATAGCTGACGTGACCAGGGGCCCAACTGCCAGCCTCTGTGGGTAGATTTCCCTGCGGTGCAGAAAGATTTAGGGTTAGGGTTTGATGACGCCAGGGTGATGCAGTAATTGTTTAATACTTTTCAGAAATGTTTAAAAATAGCAGAAGTTGATATAAACTTATAAAATTCAGAACTAATTCATATTTAATCATAAAATATGAATAATATATCAAAATGTTCAGAAAATTGATATCTACCTATCTAAGCTATCATCATACATTGACAAGCAACTTAAAACCCTAGATTAGATAAGGAAACATCGACACCCCTCATATACATGTGGGTTCGACGAAGCTGTTAGAGATATGCCCAAGAGGCAATAATAAAGTGGTTATTATCATATCTTCACACTTATGATAAATGTTTACATACCATGCTATAATTGTATTAACCGGAAACATTAATACGTGTGTGATTTGTAAACTGAAATAAGAGTCCCTAGTAAAGCCTCTTGTTAAACTAGCTTGTTGGTTAATATATGATCATGGTTTCCTGATCATGAACATAGAGATGTTATTAACAACAGGATCATATCATTAGGAGAATGATGTGATGGACATACTCCTATAGATAAGCGTAGCATAAAGATCAAGTCATTTCAATAGTTTAATTGCTATATGCTTTCTGATACATAGTAACCTAATTCCTTCGACCATGAGATCATGCATATCACCTTTACCGGATGGATGCTTTGATGACATCAAACACCACACCGTAACTGGGTGGCTATAAAGGTGGCATTGAGTGTTCGGAAAGTATTGGTTGAAACACATGGATCAAGAGTGGGATTTGTCCATCCATATGACGGATAGATATACTGGCCCTCTCGGAATGTCATCCAATTAGCTTGCAAGCATGTGACTGGCTCACAAGGGATCACATATCACGAACGAGAAAAGAGTACTTATCGAACGAGGTTGAACTAGGTATGCAGAGATACCACGATCATAACCTCGGATAAGTAAACTATCGTGAGACAAAGGGAAATTGGTATCGTATGTAAGTGGTTCATTCGATCGCAAAGTAATCGTAGAAATATGTGGGAGCCATATGAATTTCTAGATTCCTCTATTGGTTATTGTTAGGAGAAGTGTCTCGATCATGTCCGCATAATTCACGAACCGTAGGGAGACACACTTAAGGATTCGACGTTGTTTGAGTAGTTATGGTATTATGAGAAAGAGACCGAATGTTGTTCGAGTCTCGGATGGGATCCGGATATCACGAGGTGATCCGGACTGGTCCGGAGAATAAGATTCATATAAGGAAAGTCCTGCTTTGAGTTCGGGAATGATTCCTGTTTTCATCGAATGTTCTAGAAGGTTCGGATTGTCCGGCACTCGGGGAGGGTACATGAATGAGTCATTGAATGATTGCATCATGTACTAAGTGTTCTTGCTGTTCCAAAACTGAAAAGTCAAACTGCAGTTTGAAAGTCAAACGCTAAAACAGAAACCTGGGAAACAAGCAAGAGGAGGTTGAAACCAACTTGGAGGAGGAGTCCTCTCTCCAAGACGGCGGCCAGCCTAGGCCGAGTTGGGAGGGACTCCTCCCTCTGGCGCCCAGCCCTCCACCTATAAAAGGAGGCAGGCCTCCTCCTCTAGACACAAGTTCCTATCCTCTAATCTCCGGTTTAGAGCCGCTTTTGGTTTAGAGCTTCTAATTGCTTTAGCCTGCGGTTTAGAGCCTTCTAATTGGTGTGTCTAATCTCTAGACCACTAATAGCCCTCTCTCATACTCCACCATACTCGCTTAAGGCGCCCCCTGGGATTTCCCTCTACGGTACCACGCCAGTCAGCCGGAATCGCGAGAGTGCTACAACCTCCGCCGCCTTGGAACAAGGGAGAGGAAGGTCTTCGTCGAAACCGAATGTGTGACCGATCGAAGCGCCGTTTAACGCAGTTGGGAAGGATCGCTCACGATCTTGAGATCGAAAGAGTACGACTACATCACCCACGAATCTGCTCTCGTTAAACACTTTGGAATCTTCGAGGTAAGTTATTCCATCGACTCGTTGCTACAATCTAGTAGATAGATCTTGGCTTGTTTGTTTGTATGCGATAGAATTTTTTGTTTTCCATGCTACGAACCCCACAAGGGTATCGAGCCGTGTCTATATGTAGATCTGCAGACGAGTAGAACACAATGGTCATTGTGGGCGTTGATGCTTTATTGTCGATTGCTTCTTGTGTACTTTGCATCTTGCGGTATGTTGGGATGAAGCCCGGCTAACCTTACATGACATCGTTCATGAGACTTGCTCCATGCTTGACATGCAACTTGTATTGCATAAGTGGCTTTATGGTGCCTGCTTTCTCCTAGCATAGTTAAGATTCAAGTTACAACGGGTGATTGACAATACTAGTATCAATGTTGTGGTTCTTGTTCGTAAGTTAGAACGACACTTATTGAAAGCCCCAAACCACGTAAAACATGCAAAGAAAATTAGAGGCGTCTAACTTTGTTTTGCAGGGGTGTGCTGTGATGTGATATGGCCATGATTGTGATTATATATGATGTATTCAATGTTACTTATTGTAAGTTGGCAACCGGCAGGAGCCATATGGTTGTCTTTAAATTCTGTTAAGACCCGTGTCTATTCAAAGTAGTTGTAATAGTTGAAGCCGGTGGACGACAACCATGGAGAAGCATCATTGACCTTGATGCAATGTCGGTAATGATGGAGATCATGTTCGTGATAGAAGATGGAGATCGGAAGCACAAAGAAGAAAGGCCATATCATATCACATATTATGAATTGCATGTGATGTTAATCCTTTTTGCATCTTGTATTGCTTAGTAGACGACGGTAGCATTATAAGATGATCCCTCATGCACATGAATTTCAAGTCATAAGGTGTTCACCCTTAGTTAGCACCGTAGCTAAAGCTTGTTGTTTCGAAGCACCACGTGATGATCGGGTGTGTTAGATTCTACAAGTGTATACAACGTGAGCAAGCCAGATTTGCTCATGCGGAAACTAAGGTTTGATCTTGACGAGCCTAGCATGTACGCATGGCCTCGTGAACACGGATTACCGAAAGGTATAGCATGAGTCATATAGTAGATATGATGAACATGTTGATTGTTCGCCATTGAAGCTATATCAACTCTCGTGATGATCGGTTTTGATGTGGTGGATTTGGTTCGTGTGATCACTAAAACAATGTGAGGGATATTGTTTTGAGTTGGAGTTCACCTAGATTAATTTAATTATTAATTAGAACTCAATTTATCATAAACTAAATCAAAGTGAATTTGCATAGTTGTTGTAGTCATTGGCATCCGTTTACCACCTTGCGCTTAGTTATAATTGAGATGATAGAACTATAGAATTCTGGTTAGTTACTTTACGAACTGGTATCGTATTGTTTTGAAGTGTTAATCTAAAGTTTAAAAGTCCTATTGCAAACTTTCAGTAAGTTCCGGTTACTCCATGAAGTTTAATAATTAGTATTAAATCAAGAGTAACAATTCCAAATGTTAGTATCATGTTTGTTTATATTCAAAGGATTGTCTTAATATCAAGGTTATCTAGGATCTGAAAGAGTTGTTTCAGAAACCATGATGTGTGGAAGATATTGTGATATCTGAAACGAAGCTTTGGTTGCAACATGATAGAGTATAATATGGCTAAAGTCATGTTCTCATATTTGATGAGAATTTGCAAAAGGTTGGAGACACTTGTTGTCCTAATCCTCCAAAAGGTTTTGGATAACAACATTATACTCATAATTCATCGTTATAAGCTAACAGTAGCTTGATCATGGACGATTCCATGATAAGGGTGAATATTTGATGTAGGTAAAATGTTTACTACACCAAGATATTACTAAAGAAAGGAATTTGAAAGAACACCAAATATTTGATGATGGTGATCTACTTCAAAGTGCAAGTCCAAAGACATTGGTATTCAATTATACACGCTTTGGACTATATGTCATATGTATGACTCCACTATTGATGTTGATAGATTCTTTCAAACAGAAAAGGAAATACTGAAAGAGAATCTCATAAATATATGGCAGAAAGGAAAAGACTAGAATTGTTCAGTTTAAGTATATAGATGATATGCATGTTATGGCTATATTCTTTGCTTATTAAACAATGTGGTTCTTAAGTATTTAATACTGAATTTGTTGGTATGAATCGTCATACGAAACAACAGAATTCATGAACTACAGTGGCCTAAGTAATTAGCAAAAGAATATGTGATGATGTTCATCGAGAACAAATAAAGGGTTATTGTGTTGCTCGTTAAACATCAAAAGCTTGCCTTCAAGATTTGTTTTATCAGGTATTATGAGAACAAAAGGGTTGTTCAAATAATTGCCCTAATCCATAAAAGATGGATGATTCACAAATCTCGTTGGAGAAATCACATCCATAAAACTTGTGCTAAAAATGTCGAAAGACAAATTGATTGAAAGATCACTTAGGAAGTGACATCGCCGTTTAAATTATACTGAAAAGAAAACATGAAGAAACTCCATGTGGATGGAATTTTGGAGTCTTTTGATTTTTGATCAAATGACACTTGTGAAACTTTCCTAGAGATAATTGAAACTTCGTTCATAGGCCAAAAGGGAACGAAAGACTAGCTTATTGGAATTTGTACATATTGTTGTACGAAGTTCATTATGTGTAGTCAAGAGCGATGGATTTTAACTTCATTTTCTTTTTCCGAAATTTTGAGTGAATATATGAATATTTACTTAATAAGGATGAAGTATGAAACATTTGAAAAGTTCAAAGACTTTCAAGATGAAGTGCAAAATCATTGTAACAAGAATATAAACAGTTTATGATAAGATCATAAAGGAAGATATTTGAGTTAAAAGTTTAGCATAATACCTAAGATTTAAGGAATCGTTCCGTGGATTTGCATTTTCTCGAAACACCATAAGAGTATGGAGTGTTCGAGATATGTAATTAAACCTTGTTTGACATGGTAAGATCGAAGGTGTAATTCATAAAACTGCCATTATATTTTAAAGATTAAAAGCTTTAGAGATTACCGTTTTTCCACTGAAAAGAGCTTCATCATAATCCGTTGAAATGGCACCATATAAGGTTATGGTTTGGGATAAAACCCAAGTTGTCCTTTCTTAAACATTGGTATGCTATGCATAAGAAAGAGGTGTGCAACCAAAGTCGGATGAACTCGTCTTTGTATAAGCTAAGTATTCCTCCATAAACACCGAGACAAAAGTGTTTGTTGCTTAGAACGCCAAGTTTCTTTTGAGAAGGAATTTTCGTGAAAAGTTAAGTGGGAGGACAATAGAACTTTGATAAGGTTAAAAGAACCTTAGCTATATGTGCAGAGTCACAAAGACCGAAAAGTGTTTCGGAGGCAGCAACAATGCTCATGGCTCACGTGCTTCAAAGGTTGTGGTCACAGAGATCCAAGTTCCTATTGAAACAAGTAGATCGGGTAAACAATCAAATACCAAGATTTGAGGGTTGAATCATTATTTGAGAATAATGAACCGACTACATGCAAATAAGCGATGATGAGCCCTGACTCCGTCAAATGGCTTGAAGCCATAAAATCCGTGATAGTTCCATACACGAGAAATCAAGTTTTGAACTTGAAGGACCCTCGAGAAAGGTGTAAGACCTTACAGTTGTGTTTGGATCTATAAAGAAATAGACATGGATGTTTCACATCTATGAAGTAGTCGACATATTGGGAAAGAGTTCACAAAATGTTCAAAGGTTGACTATGACAAGATTTGATCTTTCATAGTGATATTTAGTCTAGACGGATTAATGTAGCAACCACTACATATAATTTGTTATATGGTAGTTGAATAAACAAAACAAGTTCTTCTAATAGAATCGTTACCTAGGACATGTGCATAACACGGTCCATAGGGTTTTGTTAATTCAAAGGATGCTAAAAGCATATGCAAACTTCAATGGTTGAAGTGAGCATCGCGGAGTTGGAATCTTCACTATGATGAAACTGTTAAAGGAGTTTAAAAGTTCATTAGAGACAATGAAGATGCTTGCATTTGCAAGAAATTAAGTGGGAGCGCTAAGACATGTTTCTAATACATTATGTGGAAGACATATTGTTGATTGGAAATAATGTATCTTTTATTAACACATATTAAGAATTTCATCCCGATGAAAGACTTAGGCAAAACCCAAATATTTGGCATCAATAGACGCTGATATGGTTGTGCCAGAAGTACATAGACGAGATATTGAATGAGTTCAATATAGAAACTACAAGAAAAGGTTCTTGTCGCACAGAAAGGATTGAATGAGTTCAATATTGATGATATATTCAAGTGTATTGGCATTTGGTAAGTGAAACAAAGATTCAAGTATAGATTGATACTTGATGTATGAAATCACAAAGAATATTTATATCAATCATACTGTGATATGTACAAATCCAGATATGTCCTATGCTCTAAATGTTATGAGCATATACCAGAATAATTCATAAGATGATCGTTGGACAATAGTAAGGATATTCTTATGATCTTTTGGAAGAACTAAGAGTATATTATTTATAGAAGTGACAAATAGATGGTTAGTTCATTGTAAAAGTACTACATTGATACTAGTTTTGTCACAAAGTACAAATTAAGTTTATCTCAATCTAAACTAAGGGTGGCACAATATAATGGAAAGTGAGTTCCATAATGGATTTGGATGAGTTCCAAAGTTAAGACATTGTGACTGATACTACAACAAAAGGCTAAGTATATGACCTATTTTAGCATCAAAAGAGGGCATTTGTGTCAAGTAGTTTGTTATCAAACTAGGTGTAGTTCACAGGATAATACTATGAAGATATATTGTGCGACAATATTATCAACATGTTTTAACCCCAAAGAGCTAAAGGTCACACCGATAGACCAAATTTATACAAATCCATCTCATTAGAGAATGAGTGATGCGTAGAGACGCAAAGACATGCAATTACACACGGACCTGGAAGTGTCGATCCGAGATCAGTTGACCACTAGCAATCGTACATACAACACCAGAAAGCCATAGGTGTTGAATACACAAAGGTTTGAAACTAGATTATTGACTCTAGTGCAAGTGGGAGACTGTTGGAGATAGGCCCAAGAGGCAATAATAAAGTGGTTATTATCATATCTTCACACTTATGATAAATGTTTACATACCATGCTATAATTGTATTAACGGAAACATTAATACTTGTGTGATTTGTAAACTAAAATAAGAGTCCCTAGTAAAGCCTCTTGTTAAACTAGCTTGTTGGTTAATATATGATCGTGGTTTCGATCATGAACATAGAGATGTTATTAACAACAGGATCATATCATTAGGAGAATGATGTGATGGACATACTCCTATAGATAAGCGTAGCATAAAGATCAAGTCATTTCAATAGTTCAATTGCTATATGCTTTACGACATAGTAACCTAATTCCTTCGACCATGAGATCATGCATATCACCTTTATGGATGGATGCTTTGATGACATCAAACACCACACCGTGAATCGGGTGGCTATAAAGGTGGCATTGAGTGTTCGGAAAGTATTGGTTGAAACACATGGATCAAGAGTGGGATTTGTCCATCCATATGACGGATAGATATACTCTGGGCCCTCTCGGTGGAATGTCATCCAATTAGCTTGAAAGCATGTGACTCACAAGGGATCACATATCACGGGAACGAGAAAAGAGTACTTATCGGTAACGAGGTTGAACTAGGTATGCAGAGATACCGACGATCATAACCTCGGATAAGTAAACTATCGTGAGACAAAGGGAAATTGGTATCGTATGTAAGTGGTTCATTTGATCACAAATTAATCGTAGAAATATGTGGGAGACATATGAATTTCCAGATTCCTCTATTGGTTATTGTTCGGAGAAGTGTCTCGATCATGTCCGCATAATTCACGAACCGTAGGGAGACACACTTAAGGATTCGACGTTGTTTGAGTAGTTATGGTATTATGAGAAAGAGACCGAATGTTGTTCGGAGTCTCGGATGGGATCCGGGATATCACGAGGTGATCCGAATGGTCGGAGAATAAGATTCATATAAGGAAAGTCCCGTTTGAGTTCGGGAATGATTAGGTGTTTTCATTGGGAATGTTCTAGAAGGTTCCGGATTGTCCCAAGCACTGGGGGGAGGGTACATGAATGTGTCATTGAATGATTGCATCATGTACTAAGTGTTCTGCTGTTCCAAACTGAAAAGTCAAACTGCCGGTTTGAAAGTCAAACAGCTAAAACAGAGCGTGGAAACAGAAATGGGGGAAACAGGAAACTGTGGGAAACATCCAAGAGGAGGTTGAAACCAACTTGGAGGAGGAGTCCCTCTCCTCCAAGCCGGCGGACAGCCTAGGCCGAGTTGGGGAGGAATTCCCCTCCCCTCCCCTGGCGCGCCGGCCCCTCCAACTATAAAAGGAGGGGCAGGGCCTCCTCCTCTAGACACAGGTTCCTATCCTCTAATCTCCGGTTTAGAGACGTTTTGGTTTAGAGCTTCTAATTGCTTTAGCGTACGGTTTAGAGCCTTCTAATTGGTGTGTCTAATCTCTAGACCACTAATAGCCCTCTCTCATACTCCACCATACTCGCTCCGGCTTAAGGCGAAGCCTCATGATTTCCCCTCTACTTAGGTACCACGCCGTTGTCTTCTGGAATCGCGAGGAGAGTGCTACAACCTCCCACTGCTAGAACAAGGAGAGGAAGGTCTTCCGAAAATCGAACGCAGACCGATCATGAAGCGCCACGGAACGCGGAAGGATCGTCTACACGATCTTGAGATCGGAAAGAGTACGACTACATCACCCACGAGAATCTGCTCTCGTTAAACACTTTGGAATCTTCGAGGGTAAGTTATTCCATCGACTCGTTGCTACAATCTAGTAGATAGATCTTGGCTTGTTTGTTTGTATGCGATAGAAAATTTTTGTTTTCCATGCTACGAACCCCTATAGAAGCACCTTCGCCAGGGCATTCCGAACCCTCTTAAATCGATGTTGCACCTAGGGTTAATGTGTAGTCTTTAACCTGACATGTCATACATATTGATTGCGCATTGCATTATGCCATGTCTTGATTGTCTCCTTCCTTTCTGCTATTGGTTCTTCGCGATAGGATCCGAGCCCGAGGCTGAAGTCAACGACACCGAAGATCCATATCTGTCTACTAAAGGACAAGGCAAGCGTAGCCTCTCATTCTGAACCTATGTTTTACAAAGTATTTACTTTCTCGCTATGATGCAGGTGATTCCAATGTGGTCTTTTGTCAGTAGCTAGAGTTACCTATCTGCTGCACAGTTTTACTTTTTGTAAGCCTTATACTCCTGATCCACTTCTTCTAGCATACCTAGGTATGGCATATGAGCGTTGATTGAGCTTTTGCGACCGACAGCTTAGCCATGCTTAATAGAAACATCTGATACATTCGGATGATGATTCGAAGGTGCCAAAGAATCTAGAAAGGTAGGAGATGGAGACATCATCGAAGGAGATAACTAAATATGCTAAGGCTTGTATGGGAGGCCATGTTGGGTGTGGTTTTTGTAGTCCCATGCTCGCTATCACTAGGAACTGAGTTCTTGCCTTTGCAACCGAGACGAGCGTACAACCACACGGGGCTTGGGAACCCCTCGACTGACTAACTTGCCTAGTAGATTCCATGAGTCACAAAGTTCAGGCTTTCCATTTGGCATACGCATTGAAAACGTTTTCGAAAGAGGGGGTGAAGGAGGTGCATCATAACAACTAGGAAAGCATGGACCGGGTTGCTTGGGGTGGATGGATCCCCTGGTAAACCAACCTCGCCTCACATATTTAGGGACCGGCTTCGGGACTTGACCCGTTATGACGGAACCATCCCTAGGGGGTGACTCATGGTCTCGGGAAAGCAAGGTAAAGATCGTGGTAAAACACCCTCTATCGGCTTTACAAGAAGAGGGCTAATAATATTTGGCATTAGGAGTCGGTTGGTACGTGTGGGTAAAGTTGTACACCCCTGCAGGGTTAAATCTTTCTAAAAATCCGTGTTCACAGTTATGAACGCTTGGTGACCAAATTCTAAGATCGTAGATACCATTAACCACTATACACGTTGTTGGGTTTAGAGTTTAGGGTTCAGTGTTTAGGGTTTAGGGTTTAGACTCTACCCTCTGTCGGCCTTCCAAGGAAGAGTGCTAGTAATATTTGGCATGAAGAGTCGGTTGGTACATGTGGGTAAAGTTGTACACCCCTGCAGGGTTAAATCTTTTCGAAAATCCATGTTCACGGTTATGAATGCTTGGTGACTGAATTCTAAGATCATAGATAACATTAACCACTATAAAACTTGTTGATCCACGTGTGCTTAAGGATGCTTCCTCAGGGACGAGGGGGTGATACTAGATAGGAGGTTCTGATGAATCTGGTGCGTCATATCCTTGCTTCAGCTTCCACTTTTTGGTAATAATAAGGATACCGAACTCATGTGATGCTACTTCAAAAAAGATATCCTATCGTTGGCCGCTCAACGGATAAAAGTTACTCTAGGGATAACAGGCTGATCTTCCCCAAGAGTCCACATCGACGGGAAGGTTTGGCACCTCTATGTCTGCTCTTCGCCACCTGGACTACCAGAAGCCCTCCGCAGGCATCCCAGGTAGAAACGTGGCTGCATCCTCACACACACACAATAGCGCGTAGGTAGGTGGTCGAATGATCGATCGAACTGAGTGAGTGGACATTGGAATCCGTACGTTACCTTCCTCATTGTCTTAGCTTTCAAAAAGAATCTCAACAGAGGGCTTTAGAGTCTACGACCGCTTAGCTCGACGTTAATTAAGAGAGTAAAGGAGTAATACCCTACATAGAAGAACCACAGTTCGCTTACAAAGGTATAACCTTTAGCTCCCCGGGGCTAAGCTGCTTCGCACCACTGATAGACTACTTAATTAAGATTCCATTTCAAAGGCGCTACTTTGTTTCGCAAGCCTTTGTCATTGTGAGTCTACTAAGGTTGGCATATCGAGATATGCTGATCAAGATGAAGACGTTGTTATCTTATCTCTTTTTAAAGATTCTGAGTAGATGAGCCTCTTCTCTATCTTGTTTACAAATAAAGATTGCTTTACACAAAAGTTAATCCAGAGAGAGCCTCTCTAGACAGAGCATGTAGATACTAGGTTATATAAGTCTTGCGGAGTAAATTCTCGTACTCAGCCTTGCGCCATTGTTTTTTTCTACAGATGATCTAGTTGCGATTGAAGGTGGCTTTTACGTTGACATCGACGAGTAGTTGGGGGTCCTAGGTAGCAGCCTGATGACTATGGGTTGGACATCGCTTCTGTTTATGGCCTGTTTGGCCCTTTGCTAAGTTTGTGTGTAGAACAACATATTTTGCTTTCATTGTTTGATATAATGTTGGGTCTGTGACCTCTGGTTTGTAATACTCTGATATCATACTCTGTTAAGAGTTTGAACTTATGTTGTTGAATCCCTGAGTTCTGTAATGTTACCGAATCATACTGTGATCTTCCGTGCTTGGAGTTGAGCTTATCTTGGATGGTGATTTGAGGTTAGTTTAACCCTAATCTCGGGGGTGTTATAGGTTTTGGTATCAGAGCAGTACTGCTTGTACAAAACCCTTTTATTGGTTGATGTTTAGTCTAAAAGTTGACAAAACTATTTGAAAGTTAAAAATTATTTGCAGAAACTCTGACTAGGATTCTTTTTACTCCTTCTCTGGTGTGTTTCTGATGCTGGAGTTTTCTTAACCTGTTTGGTTTGAGAAGGTTTCCATTCCTTATCACATATCTCAAAATTTTAGGATCGTGGTTTCGGGGTTGTTTTTCTAAAGTACTCTGTACCTAGTTGCTACCCCCAGAGTTCCAAGATATCTCAGTTTTTCTTGGTGTGTAACATCTTAGCATTCCATTGTCATGGTTTGTAAGTCAGCTGGTTAGTGTATACATTAGTATGCTTTGATACTACCATGCTTGATAAGATGATACATTTATATCAAGTAATATTTGTTCTTCTTTCCGTCGTGTTCCTTTGAATCCCTTGTTTAACTCCTTTTGTTCTTCCGGATGGGTGACACCTCTCGTTCATGCTCGTGCTAATACCGTGGTGCGCAAATGAGGGTGAATCTTCCAAGCTTCCTCCACCGTCGTCCATGGTTAAACTTATGATCATGTATGAAACCAACCATTCTGACAACATAAGTCTCCTTGAAAGGATTGAACGCAATACTGCTCAACGTCAGAACAATCAAGTTGGTATGAAGGAATTCACCGTCTCACTCCGCCATTTTCAGCTATTCCAGAGCCACTTGATGCGACTACCGCTTGCACTATGGAGCGCAAACTTTAGGTTGGTCATGTTAATCAAGCTGATTGGGTGACTTTTGTTGGCTACCATCTGGAGGGAGCAGCCGGCTCCTGGTGGGAAAATTTCTTGGCAATGCAAGTTTCCTAGCATGTTGTTACATGGGCAGAGTTCACTAAAGCCTTTAGAGCTTACCATATTTCGGAGGGTCTGATGGATCATAAGCGGGAGGAGTTCCTCAAGCTTAAGCAGGGAACTGGTTCTGTGTGTGATTACCAGCGCAACTTCAATCACCTTGCTTGTTATGCTACTGAAGAGGTCTCCACCGATGCTAAGAAGCAATCTCTATTTCGCAAGGGACTGGATCCTGAGGTTCACCGTGATATCCATCTCATGGACTTTGGTAACTTCCAAGGTCTTTTAAACAAGGCTATGAAGGCTGAGAGTGGAAAGGTGGAGTATGAAGAAACCCGTAAGCGTCCTCAGGAGGGGTACAACAAGGCTGGTTCTAGCAATAAGAAGCGCCGCGTCTTCGTGCCTTACAATGTTGTGCCACGTGCTCCTTACACTCCAAGGACTTCTGGATATGCTCCTCGTCTGAATGCTACTCCAAACAATGTTGGTGTACCAAATTATCCTACTGTTGGTACTGGATCAGGCCTCATCTGTTTCAGTTGTCACCAGTCTGGCCACTATGCAAGAGATTGTCCTCAAAAGAGTGCCGCTGAGAAGGCACCACCACCAAAGAAGAATGATAAGTATACAGGTGCTAGAAGAGGTCGTCTGAACCATATCTCTGCTGAGGAGGCTCAGGACGATCCAAGCGTCATCATGGGTACGCTTTGTATCAATCAAGTTCCAGCTAAAGTTTTGTTTGATTCTGGAGCATCGCATTCATTCCTATCCGAAGCTTTTGGTCAAATGCATGGGATAAGTTTTGAGGGGTTATCCGTTCCTCTACTAGTTCAGTCTCCTGGTTCTAGATGGTGTTCCACCATGGTTAGTCGTGGGAATCTAATTGAAGTAGCATTTCAGCTTTTCCCCACCTCTCTTATTGCCCTCAAGTAAACTGGCATTAACATCATTTTGGGCATGGACTGGTTGACCCGCTATGAAACTATCCTCGATTGTACAGCCAAGTCTGTGACTCTGACTAGTCTTGCTGGCATAACGGTCAAGTATTGGACCATAGGGTCACTATCTCCTTCAGTTGTTTCTATTCCTCAAGCTGAGTTGTATTCTCTTGAAGTTCTACCTCCGTTAGAGATCCAAGATGTTTCCGTGGTTTGTGAATTCCTGGATGTCTTTCCTGAGGAGTTGCCTGTCATGCCACCTGATCGAAGTGTGAAGTTTTCCATAGAGTTAGTTCCTAGAACTACTCCTATTTCTAAAATACCTTATCGTATGCCTCCTCATGAGCTTGTGGAGTTGAAGAAGAAATTAGAGGAGTTAGAAGGAAAAGGATAAATTCAGCTCAGCACATCTTCTTGGGGATGTCCTACCATCTTTGTTAAGAAACGGGATACCAATATACCGCGTCTGGTTGTGGATTATCGCCCACTCAATGTTGTGACTATCAAGAACAAGTACCCTCTCCCTAGGATCAACGATATTTTTGATCAGTTAAGTGGTGCCACCGTATTTTCCAAAATGGATTTAAGGTCAGGGTATCACCAGATAAAGATCCATAAGGAAGATATTCCAAAGACTGCTTTCACCACTCATTGTGGTCTTTACGAGTACATCGTCATGTCCTTTGGTCTTACCAATGCTTCAGCCACTTTTATGCGGCTTATGAGCTCTGTCTTCATGGAGTACCTCGACAAGTTCGTTGTAGTCTACAACAACGATATTCTGGTCTATTCCAAGACTAAATAATAACACGCTGAACATCATCGTTTGGTGTTGACAAAACTTAGAGAACATTGTCTCTATGCTAAGTTCTCCAAATGTGAGTTTTGGTTACAAGATCTCATATTCCTTGGTCATGTTGTTTCCGCCCAAGGGGTTGCTGTTATCCCAAATAAGGTCCAAACTATCCTCGACTGGGAGTCTCCTAAATCTGTTAAGGATGTCCGAAGTTTTCTCGGGATGGCTAGTTATTACCATCGATTCATCGAGAACTTCTCCAAGATTGCAAAGCTGATGACTGATCTTCTTAAGAAGGATAAGAAGTTCGAATGGTCTGATAAGGCTGAAGAAAGCTTCCGTATGTTGAAAACCAAGTTAACAACTGCTCCGGTGCTGGTTCTCCCAGACACTAGCAAAGACTTCGTTGTCTTTTGTGATGCTTCTCACCAAGGTCTCGAATGTGTGTTGGTGCAATATGGTCATGTGGTGGCTTATGCCTCCCGACAGCTAAATCCACATGAGAATAACTACCCAACTCATGATCTCGAGCTTGCAGCTGTTGTTCATGCTCTTAAGCAATGGCGACATTACCTTCTCGGTAGTCGTTGTGAGTTATACTCTGATCATCATACATTGTCAAGATATCATACATTGATATCAACCTATCTAAGCTATCATCATACATTGACAAGCAACTTAAAACCCTAGATTAGATAAGGAAACATCAACACCCCTCATATACATGTGGGTTCGACGAAGCACCTTCGTTAGGGCATTCCGAACCCCCTTAAATCGATTTTGCACCTAGGGTTAATGTGTAGTCTTTCACCTGACATGTCATACATATTGATTGCGCATTGCATTATGCCATGTCTTGATTGTCTCCTTCCTTTCTGCTATTGGTTCTTCGCGATAGGATCCGAGCCCGAGGCTGAAGTCAACGACACCGAAGATCCATATCTGTCTACTAAAGGACAAGGCAAGCGTAGCCTCTCATTCTGAACCTATGTTTTACAAAGTATTTACTTTCTCGCTATGATGCAGGTGATTCCAATGTGGTCTTTTGTCAGTAGCTAGAGTTACCTATCTGCTGCACAATTTTCCTTTTTGTAAGCCTTATACTCCTGATCCACTTCTCCTAGCATACCTAGGTATGGCATATGAGCGTTGATAGAGCTTTTGCGACCGACAGCTTAGCCATGCTTAATAGTCACATATGATACATTCGGATGATGATTCGAAGGTGCCAAAGAATCTAGAAAGGTAGGAGATGGAGACATCATCGAAGGAGATAACTAAATATGCTAAGGCTTGTATGGGAGGCCATGTTGGGTATGATTTTTGTAGTCCCATGCTCGCCATCACTAGGAACTGAGTTCTTGCCTTTGCAACCGAGACGAGCGTACAACCACACGGGGCTTGGGAACCCCTCGACTGACTAACTTGCCTAGTAGATTCCATGAGTCACAAAGTTCGGGCTTTCCATTTGGCATACACATTGAAAACGTTTTCGAAAGAGGGGTGAAGGAGGTGCATCATAACAACTAGGAAAGCATGGACCGGGTTGCTTGGGGTGGATGGAGCCCCTGGTAAACCAACCTCGCCTCACATATTTAGGGACCGGCTTAGGGACTTGACCCGTTACGACGGAACCATCCCTAGGGCGTGACTCATGGTCTCGGGAAAGCAAGGTAAAGGTCGTGGTAAACCACCCTCTGTCGGCTTTACAAGAAGAGGGCTAATAATATTTGGCATTAAGGGTCGGTTGGTACATTTGGGTAAAGTTGTACACCCGTGCAAGGTTAAATCTTTTTGAAAAGCCGTGTTCACGGTTATGAACGCTTGGTGACCGAATTCTAAGATCATAGATAACATTAACCACTATAGAACTTGTTGATCCACGTGTGCTTAACGATGCTTCCTCTAGGACGAGGGGGTGATCCTAGATATGAGGTTCTGATGAAGCTGATGGATATCGAGATATGATGATCAAGATGAAGAAGTCGTTATCTTATCTCTTTTTAAAGATTCTAAGTAGACGAGCCTCTTCTCTCTCTTGTTTACAAATAAAGATCGATTTACACAAAAGTTAATCCAGAGAAAGCCTCTCTATCTAGAGCAAGTAGATACTAGGTTATCTAAGTCTTGCGGAGTACATTCTCGTACTCAGCCTTACGCCATTATTGTTTTTCTATAGATGATCTAGTTGTGACTAAAGGTGGCTTCTACGTTGACATCGACAAGTAGTTGGGGTGTCCCAGGTAACAGCCAGAGGACTATGGGTTGGACGTCGCTTCTGTTTATGGCCTCTTAGGCCCTTTGCTAAGTTGTTGTGTGATACGTTGGAAACATATCTATAATTTATGATGCTTCATGCTTGTTTAGTATCTACTTTGCTTTACTTGTCCATGATTTGAGGTGATTTTTACATGTTTTCTGGTACTAACCTACTAACAAGTTGCAATAGTGCCAGATGCCTGTTTTCTGCTGTTTTTGGTTTCAGAAAAGTTAAATATTCTCAGAATTGGACAGGACAAACATAAAAGTCAATTACTTTCCGTGGGGAACAAGAAGTCCAGAGGGTAGCCGGAGGGACCAACCAGGGGGGCCAGACCCACCCCAGGCGCGGGTGGGCCTTGCCTCGCACCTGGCTAGGGTTTGGCTACCCTGGCCGCCTCCTCGGCCTCCCCCTTCGCCTATAATAAGCCCCCGATGCAGAAACCCTAAGTACCCGATCAAATATCCATGAAACTGTCTGTAGCCGCCACCACCATTGTCCCTAGATCAGGGGGATCTGAAGTTTTTCCCGGAACCCTACCGGAGGGGAGATCATCCTTGAGGCCTTCTCTCCGGTATGATGCGTGAGTAGTTCCACTTTGGACTATGGGTCCATGTAGTAGCTATATGGTTGTATCTCCTCCTTTGTGCTTTCAGATCTTGTGAGCTCCATTCATGATCAAGATCTAATCTATTTGTAATCATGCATGTTGTGTTTGCGGAGATCCGATGGATATTGAGATTATTATGTTGGTTTGATTAATGGTTTTGTCTTTATGATTCTATCATGTCTGTGTTGTTTGTGATCTTGCATGCTCTCCTTTGTTAGTATCTATCTTGGCCAAGTAGTTGCTAGTGACTCCAAGAGGGGGTATTTATGCTCGATAGTGGGTTCATGCCTCTAGTTTCCAAGGGAACTGACATAAATCTCTTTGGTTGTATATGTGTTGTTGCCACTAGGGATAAAACAACGGTCTCTTGTTCATGGAACATGTGGACTATTTACCTTACACACTTTGCTTAAAGTAGTTGTCTGTTGCTTGCAACTTAATACTGGAGGGGGTTCGGATGATAACCTGAAGGTGGACTTCTAGCCATAGATGAACTTGGATGGCGGTCTATGTATCTTGTTGTATTTCCCAATCAAATCTCATAGGATGTTTCTGACTATTAATTGCATTGTTATGCCTTGCTCATTCCTGTCAATTGCCCTGCTGTAATTTGTTTACCCTTCATGCCATGTTGTTTATCTAAGGAGAGCACCTCTAGTGAACTATGGACCCCGGTCCAATCTTTACCATTGATACATCTTCCTCTGTTACTTGTTTACTTGCTGCAAACCACCATTACCTTCCACACCATACGTTTAATCCTTTGTTACAAGAATCCGGTGAGCTTGACAACCTCACTGATTCGTTGGGGCAAAGTCTTGAGTTTGTGTTGTGCATGTCTCCGCGTCGCTTGCAATACCTATGTGACGTTTCCTTCCTCCTTCTAGTTCGATAACCTCGATCTCTACTGAGGGAAGAATTGTTGTTGTGCTCATCACACCTTGATCTTGGGGTTTTCAACGAAGTGCTCCACGTCAGCACCATCATTGTGTAGAACAACATATTTTGCTTTTGCTGTTTGCTGTAATGTTGGGTGTGTGACCTCTGTTTTGTAATACTCTGATATCGTACCCTGTTAAGAGTTTGAACTTGTGTTGTTGAATCCCTGAGTTCTGTAATGTTACCAAATCATACTATGATCTTTCGTGCTTGGAGTTGAGCTTATCTTGGATGGTGATCTAAGGTTAGTTTAACCCTAATCTCGGGGGTGTTACACAGACCACAGCTTATAGAAGAATTTAATATAGGAAAGCATCATCCCTACCACAATAGGAGTAATCACAGGCTAATCACAGTATGCCATTACTCCCAAATTGAGAGCCAACATATCAAAAACATTAAGATCATCATAGCCAACAATACTGAATAAACTAGTCCAAGTATCAACATCATTGCCAGATGAACCCTAGAACGGAGCACAAACCCGAATTAGGGTTACATCATCCCTACAATGAGGAATCCATAGAGGGGCATAGAGAAGTTAGGTAGGGGATAACTTACATGAGGTCCTCACTAGGTTTTAGAAGAGGAAGCGGAGGTGGGTGTCGGCCACAAGAGCATGTCGACATAGGGGCACCAATAGGCGCTGCAACCCGGTCCCAAGACAAAACCACGACGGCCAGAGGAAAATCACGGCGGCACTAGGCATCACCACACTGTCAAATCACCAGCGTATCAACCGGGGAGTCACCAGAGCAAGGCACCGCCAGAGGAGTCGCAAACACTAGCCACTAGAGAGGAGACGACGTGACCAGAGGAGGGCTCGAGCGTCGAATCGAACTGGACAAATCGACGCAACATCGTCGACTGTGTCGGCAAACACGACGACAATGACCGGAGCGGCCGAAGCTAGCCGAAATCAAGAGCTAACGGCGGTGGCGACGCTGGTCGCTAGAGGAGAAAGGGAAACAAGGAAGAAAGGACAAGCGAAGTTGTTTGGGTCGGTGACCGACCCAGGGCGATGCAATGGGTTTTGGCCCAACCCACTCGACTGAACCAGGGCTGGGCTAGCCCAATGGGCTAGGCCCAGATTTTAAACAAAAAGAGGCAATTTATAAAATACTAAAGTACAAAATATGTCGGTGGGCACGACCGTGAGCCGTCAACATACCCATCTAAGTAGCGACTCCAGAGGATCAGCAGCAACTATGCACGCCAAGTCAAGTAATTGTCTGGCATGAGCTTCATCGGGATGAGGTGCGAGAAGTAGAAGGGCGACGACGCCGCAGCATGATCAGCATGAGCCAATGGCTATGACGTGTAGAATCCCATTGGCGGGGCCGTCTCCAGAGACGGGGTAGGAGCATCGATCGCTGGGAGGCCCCGTAGGCAGGCACGACACCATTGTACGCCAACGACGGCCAGGCGCCATAGGGAGCGACGACCGGGGCACCGTAGATCAGTGCATTTGGGGCCCCATAGGGTGACGCAGACGTGGCCCCATAGTGCAGTGCCGGAGGCACCACACAGGTTGGCGCCGAGTAGGCACCGTAGGACATGGGCACGGGTGTTGGAGATATGCCGAAGAGGCAATAATAAAAGTAGTTATTATTATATCTTTGTGTTTGTGATAAATGTTTACATTCATGCTATAAATGTATTAACCAGAAACATTAATACATGTGTGATTTGTAAACTTGTAAGAGTCCCTAGTAAAGACTCTTTGTAATACTAGCTTGTTGATTAATAAATGATTATGGTTTCCTAATCATGAACATTTGATGTTGTTAATAACAAGATCATATCATTAGGAGAATGATGTGATGAACATACTCCTATAGTTAAGCGTAGCATAAAGATCAAGTCATTTCAATAGTCCGTTTGCTATAAGATTTCAGATACATAGTAACCTAAATCCTTTGACCATGAGATCATGTTAATCACCATCACTGGATGGATGCTTTGATGACATCAAACACCACTTCGTAATTGGGTAGTTATAAAGGTGGCATTGAGTATTCAGAAATTATGTGTTGAGGCACATGGATCAAGAGTGGGATTTGTCCATCCATATGACGGATAGATATACTCTGGGCCCTACCGGTTGAATGCCATCCAATTGGCTTGCAAGCATGTGACTGTCTCACAAGTGATCACATATCACAGGAACGAGTAAATAGTACTTATCGGTAACGAGGTTGAACTAGGTGTGCAGATATACCGACGATCAAACCTCGGATAAGTAAAGTCGAGACAAAGGGAAATTGGTATCGTATGTAAATGGTTCATTCGATCACGAAGTAATCATAGAAATATGTGGGAGCCATATGAACTTCTAGATTCCTCTATTGGTTATTGATCGGAGAAGAGTCTCGATCATGTCTGCATAATTCACGAACGGTAGGAAGACACACTTAAGGATTCGATGTTGTTTACTAGATATGGAAAGTGAGTAAAGAGACTGAATGTTGTTCGGAGTCTCATATTGGATCCGAGATATCACGAGGAGATCCAGAATGATCCGGAGAATAATATTCATATAAGGAAAGTCCAATTTCGGAATTCGGGAATGGTTTTGGTGTTTTCACCGGAATTTTCTAGAAGGGTCTAGAAGGTCCATCACTTCGGAGTGGGAAGGGTACATGGATGTGTCATACCAAATTGGAATGGTTGCATTATGTCCTAGGTCACTTGGTTGGGAAATGGGAAGAGAGAAATCAAACTCTAGTTTGAAAGTCAAACGCTAATTTGAAGAAGTCAAATCCCAACATTGGTTGCCTAGTGGAGGGAGGGAAGGAATCCTACCCAACATTGGTTGCCGACCCAAGTGGAGGAGTTGGGGGAGGACTCCCCTCCCCCAACCACCTCTCCCACCTATATAAGGAGGGGTAGGGTGCCCCCTACTCCTCACCACAAACCCTAGCCAGCCACCGACCTCCTCTCTCAAGTCGTCGCCGCCTAGGCCCTAGACCTAGCCGCCAGCCACCACCTCCCCTCAGACCTCTAAACCCTAGATCGCCGAGTCCCTCTTCTACTCCACCATACCTGCTCTGGTTTAGGAGAAGCCCTGCAGGATTTCCCCTCTACTTCCGCCACCATGTCGTCGCGCTGCTGGAATCGTGAGGAGAGATCTATGATACGTCATAAACGTATCTATAGTTTTTGATGTTCCATGCTTGTTTAGTATCTACTTTGCTTTGCTTTGTCTACACTTTGAGGTATTTTTATTTGTTTTCTGGGACTAACCTATTAACAAGATTCCACGGTGCCACTTGCCTGTTTTCTGTTGTTTTTTATTCCAAAAAAGTCAGAAAATGAATATTCTCGGAATTGGACGGGACAAAAGCCAAAGTCAATATTTCACCGAGGAGAACACGTAGCGAGAAGACGAGACGGAGGAGTGCCTCGAGGGGGCGACACCCCGTGGCCGCGCGGCCTGGCCTGGCTCGCGCCTAGGGGGTGCAGTCACCTCGGGCACCCCCTCGGCCTCCATCTTCGCCTATAAGAAGCCCCATTACCTAAACCCTAAGTACCCGATCAATCTTCCATGAAACAGTCCGTAGCCGCCGCCAGCATCCCTAGATCAGGGGGATCTGAAGCTCTTCTCGGCACCCTGCCGGAGGGGAGAGATCATCCCGGAGGTCTTCTTCATCACCATGCCAGCCTCCGGTATGATGCGTGAGTAGTTCCATCTTGGACTATGGGTCCATATAGTAGCTAGATGGTTGTTTCTCCTCCTTTTTGCTACCATGTTTATATCTTGCATGCTCTCCGTTTCTAGCAGCTATCTTGGCCAAGTAGATGATAGTGACTCCAAGAGGGAGTATTTATGCTCGATAGTGTGTTCATGCCTCTATTGAATCTGGGAAAGTGACAGAAATCTCTAAGGTTGTAGATGTGCTGCTGCTACTAGGGAGAAAACAACAATCTCTTGTTCATGGAACAATTGTATTGTTTACTTTACACACCATGCTTAAAGGCTTATCCGTTGCAAACTTAATCTTCGGAGGGTTTGATGATAACAAGATGGATTACTAGTCATAGATGCAGTTGGATGGCGGTCTATGTATATTGTTGTAATGTCCAATCAAAGATCATAGGATCATGAATGTCTAGTATTGCATTGTTATGCCTTGCTCTGTCCTATCAATTGTCCCGCTGTAATTTGTTTACCAAGCATGTTATGTTGTTTATCTTAAGGAGAACACCTCTAGTGAACTATGGACCCCGGTCCAATCATTACCATTGATACATCTTCCACTGCTACTGTTTACTTTCTGCAAGCCACCTCTTCAACACCATATGGTTAATCCTTTGTTTTCAGCAAACCGGTGAGACTGACAACCTCACTGTTCGTTGGGGCAAAGTCTTGAGTTTGTGTTGTGCAGGTTTCCAAGTTGCTAGCAACACCTTTGAGTCGTTTCCTTCCTCCTACTTGTTCAATAACCTTGGTTTCTTACTGAGGGAAAACTTGCTGTTGTGATCATCATACCTTGCTCTTGGGGTTTCCCAACGAATCTCTACAGTGATCTGATCTGCAATCAACAAGTTTTGTGGCGCCGTTGCTTGGGAGTCTAAGGACGACTTCACAAGGGGAGTACTTCACAACCTTTCTCTTTACTTTGTTTTTTTGCTTAGTTTCTTTTGCCTTGTTTGGTTTGCTTCTTATTATCAAAAATTCAAAAAAAAAATAGTTTCGTTTGGTTTGCTTTTTCTTATAAAAAAAACAAAAATAGTTCTTCCTATAGTTGTCACCTTGCTCTAGCTCATCATGTTGATCCCTAATTTCACTTTGAAAGACCTTTCAATAGGTATTGGCTCTATAGTTGGGAAGGAAAATATTGAAGAATTCTTTAATCACATTAGCAAACATGAAGATATTGAGGATAGATCCTTAGCAGAACTAGCTCCTAATTATGAAATTGCTGCAGCTTCTTTAGTTCACATGTTGGAGGCTAGGTTTGTTAACCTTAACCCAATGATGCAAATAATGTTTCTTAAACTAAAAGAAGAGGAAGATGCTGAAAAGAGAGATTTTATTCTAGAAACTTTGCTAAAGGAGTTCAATGATGTTGCTAAAGAAGACAAAAAGGTCTTTGAACGTTTTAATATGCTAGGCTCATGTGTAGATGTTATGGGTACTTTAGGGAAGTTGGATAAAACCAAACCCAATGGAGAGGAAATTAAAATATCTATACCTTTAAACTTGTAGGAATGCATGAAGCCCTAGAAAAGAATTTTGATTGGATTGTTCCTGAAAACCCATTTGATGAAAGTAGTGAACCCAAGAGTGCGGAGAAAGGATCCTCTAAAACTAGTTTGGATGATATACCTTTCCTAGTGATGTCGGCTCAGCTGGTTTTTGAGCCTCATTGGGAAACCCCAAGAGGAAGGTATGATGAGCACAACAGCAAGTTCTTCCCTCGGTAAGAAACCAAGGTTATCGAACCAGTAGGAGGAAGGAAACGAATCAAAGGTGTTGCTAGAAACTTGGAAACCTGCACAACACAAACTCAGGACTTTGCCCCAACGAACAGTGAGGTTGTCAATCTCACCAGTTTGCTGAAAACAAAGGGTTAACTATATGGTGTGGAAAGTAATGGTGGTTTGCAGAAAGTAAACTATAACAGTTGAAGATGTATCAATGATAAAGGTTGGACCGGGGTCCATAGTTAACTAGAGGTGTTCTCCTTAAGATAAACAAACATGGAATGCTGGGTAAACAAATTATAGCAGGGCAATTGACAGGACTGAGCAAGGCATAACAATGCAATACTAGACATTCATGGTCCTATGAGATTTGATTGGCCAATACAACAAGATACATAGACCGCCATCCAACTGCATCTATGACTAGTAATCCACCTTCAGGTTATCATCTGAACCCCCTCCAGTATTAAGTTGCAAGCAACGGATAACTGCTTTAAGCAAAGTGTGTAAGGTAAACAATCCACTTGTTCCATGAACAAGAGACCGTTGTTTTCTACCTAGTAGGAATAGCACTTCTACAACCTTAGAGATTTTTTCCACTTCCATTAGATTAAATAGAGGCATGAACCCACTATCGAGCATAAATACTCCCTCTTGGAGTCACTAGCATCTACTTGGCCAAGATAGCTACTAGAAACGGAGAGCATGCAAGATCACAAACAACACAAACATGATAGAATCAATAAGACAAAATCATTAATCAATCTGACATAGTAAATCTCAATATCCATTGGATCTTCGCAAAAACAACATGCATGATTACAAAATAGATGATCTTGATCATGAACGGAGCTCACAAGATCTAAACATGGTAGCACAAAGGAGGAGATACAACCATCTAGCTACTACATGGACTCGTAGTCTAAGGTGGAACTACTCACGCTTCATACCGGAGGCTGGCATGATGAAGAAGAAGGCCTCCGGGATGATCTCCCCTCCAGCAGGGTGCCGGGAAGATCTTCAGATCCCCCTGGTCTAGGGACAATGGTGGCGGCGGCTACGAATGTTTCATGGAAGATTGATCGGGTACTTATGGTTTTGGTATCGGGGGGTCTTTATAGGCGAAGAGGCGAGGCAGGGGGCACCCGGGGCGGTCGCACCCCCCAAGCAAGGGCTAGGGTTAGCCGCACGGCCAGGGGGTGTGGCCCCCTAGTGGATCCCCTCCGTCTCGTATTCTGGCTCCATGTTCCCCATGGTAAAATATTGACTTTGGATTTTGTCCCGTCCAATTCCGAGAATATTGATTTTCTGCCTTTTCTGGAACCAAAAACAGAAGAAAACAGGCAACTGGTGTTGGGGATATGCTATATGGGTATCCTCATAGCATGTCTCTTATCCGGCTAACCCGGATGGCCCATAGTCGGTAGTATGGCCTATGGCTCCGGGCGGCCGATTAGGTGGATCCGAAGGAGGCCCATGCGGATAAAGTAAGGCTACGGGAGTCACCAGCACGTGAGCCTTGGAGTGCAAGATACACAAGACTAGTAATGACGGTGTAGAACTCAGAACTGTCCGCTAGGACTTTTCCTGTAACCCTAGGACTCGACTATATAAGCCGGGCCTATGGGAGCCTTTAGGGCATCGTTTTACATACACCTCACAAGTGAACCTAATCTCGTAACTCGGCATTGCCATTATAGTGATTTATAGCAGGAGTAGGATTCTCCACCGTTGTGGGATCGAACTCGGGTAAGCCATGTTACCTCGTGCACTCCAACCGTCCGCCTTACCCCATGTCTCTCAACACGACCGTGAGGACCCTCCATGGCGTGCATCGGCAATACCAACGCTTGGCGCCACCGTGGGGCAAGAGGCGCTTCAGGCTCTTCAGGGCGAGGACCAAGATCTTCGGAATCGTTGAAACCGTAGCCATCGGTCGCGTTCTCTTCTCCGCAACGCCCGATCGTCCTCCCGACGAGTTCGGATCCCGGCGAAGACGAACCCTACGCGATGTTCGATCGTTCTATCGGAGACATCCACCTTCATTGGCGAAACCGACTCGCACTAGTTCCCCGGGAGTCGAGGAGCATCAAGACCGCACGGACCGCCACGTGCGGATACTCGTGGAAGGATCAATGTCGGATCTCTCTCGAGTTTGCCGACAAAGATCGGAAAACTCAAGACCCGCACGACCGCCTACGGGCAGGATACATTCGCGGAAGGATCGATGTCGGATCTCCTCGGAGTTTGCCAAAAGATCGGAAAAATTCAAGACCCACCCAAACCGCCTTTATGCAGGATATAAAGGTGGAAGATCACCGCAAATCCGGCTTTGTCCGCAAGCGACAGCAGAGATCCAAGTTCGGCGTGGTTACCATCTTCGATCCGCGCATTCGTGAGAGAGGTGAAAACCGCGACATTCGGCCAGTGGCTCAGATACGAGCCGATCCGCCAACTACCCCAATGATGATGCCATCTATCACTTTGTGGAAGGATGGACCATGGCACGCTTCTCCGACATTCTCTAAGATCAAGAACAGCGCCGGACGCCACCTTCAAGGCATGGTGAACACAAAAAACTACGCTGAGGTCGGGCAGCTCGCGCTCTTGCGCTCATTGACGGAGCCCCTCCGATTCAGCCACCACCACCACCGCCTCCGGCCGCCATCGTCGCAGCAGCACCACCACTTCCAGTCATCGTCGAGGTCGTTGCACCTCCACCGCCCATCATCGAGGAAGTCCTGGCACCCTCCGACTCTATCATTGACGCGCTTTATGCTGATTTCAGTGCAGATTCAGAGGAAATAGATTTCAGTCCAGAAGAGCTAGACTCCACCATGCAGGAGATGGAGGAGTACTCGCGCGACGAGCAAGCTAATAACACCGTCATGTCTCGAGGGGTGTTCGTCACTATTGGGACAGCGATGGACGAAGACCAGCCCGGGCAAGCTCCACCTACGACACTGGATAAGGGGAAGGGGCCACTAATTGCTAACGACATTGATCGCGCAAAGGTCATGCCGCCTCCGCCTAACCCAAAGGCAAAGAACACAGAACTCGCACCGTCCGAAACAACAACACCGCGAACTTACCGCCACCAGCATCCACGTCGGCAGCAGCCCATATTGCTCCAGCTGATAGAGTGATGTACGGCAATCTCCTCGTTGAGCCTCTAGCTGTTGATCATATCCGAAACGTGACTCATCTTGACGAGAAGCGCCAGCAGCTGCTGGAAGAGGCGCAAGCCATCACGGAGCAAGGCGCTAAACTAGATCGAGATCTGGTCAACGTGCAGAAGTCCATAGAGAAAGCAAGAGCAATGGAGGCCGAGTACAAGACTCTGCTGCAACAGCAGAAGTCTAAGAAAGCTCCGGCTCGCGTCGTCAATGATCCTGGTGTACGGCGCAACCTAGGATGGGCTCCCTCGAAGCCGGCACAAGCCAAGCCATACATCGATAGTGAAGGCAAGCAGGTGATGCCCACCCCACTCCTTAACCTCGTCGTCGCCAAGACCCTTCTAGAGCAGGATAGATCGCCCGAGGCAGTTGAGCAGGTCTACGACCTAGTGGCCAAGGCGATAAAGCATCAGGAAAAGGCCACCTCTCAGAGGCTTGAGTTCGACCCGCTTTCTGCCGATCTAGCCAGTACAAACCGCCAAGGGACAGATCTCCTCAGGATGTCGGATCGCGGACGGGTTCATCAGAACGAAGACGGAGGGATGCGCGCAATAGGAAGGATGCTATCCCCATATCCTCCGACCACGGAGAAAGAGCCCAACCTCGCGGCCCATCGCCACCACCCCGATCCCCCTGACGTCAGGAAGATTACAAGACTCACCATCATACGGATATGCCCCCTCCAAAGCAGTGCGGCATCGTCATCCGCGACAACGCAGCACAGACCCTTCATGGTGGAGAGCGCCACCAAGGACATAAGAGCAGGTCACACCATGACCCTCCGCGTCCGGCAAGCAACCGTGACAGGCGTGGGGCTTCGCAGGAGGGTAACAGCAAGAAGGCTAACCCACCGCCACCTCCGCCTCCATCACCGCCAAGCAGTCACCATGACGGAAGAGGCCTGCGTCGTTCACGCAGCCCATCCCCTGTTGACAACAAGAAGAAGAACCCGGAGCCATATGATGCACGTTCACGGATCGATAAGATCCACGAGGCCCGGGAAGGAACATACCTGGGACCATGTTGCTTTGGACCTTCAATACGGTCCACAACTTACCCCAAAGTTTTCCGGATTGACAAGACCATCAAGCCCTATGACGGCACCACCAAGCCTGCCACATGGTTGCAGGACTACGGCAACGCGGTGAAGATTGCCGGAGGCAACCCCAACGTCGCTGTTAAGTACCTCCCGTTAATGTTGGCGGGCACGGCCCGTAAATAGATCGACGACTTGCCGGAGAAATCTATCTACAACTGGCTGGACATGCAAGAAGCGTTCACCAAGAACTTTGAGGGTACATACAAGTGTCCCTGCACTGTGGGCGATCTACGATGCGTGCAAGAGAAAGACGACATCTCGCGCCTACCTCTCCCACCGGGCTGGATATGAAGAATTTCGCGCAGGAGTGCACGCCTGATCGCCATGGCCACCTTCATCGATGGGTTGGAAAGAGGCACGTTGTTCGACATGCTGAAGCGCCAGGACAATCATCGCTTGACTTGAATCGATGATTCGTTAGCTAGTGAGTTTGCAGCTGCCGACGACGACGCCAGGGCTCTTTGCCAAGAACGGCCCCAACTCAAGCTCGAGGAACAGCAAGACAAAGCGAAACCACTCTAAGAAAAGCACCCATCGACATGGTCGCCATGACTTTTGCAGACGGCGAAGGCGACAACATGGCCGAGGAAGGTGAGCAGGCCGTGGGTAGCAGCGAGGAAGTGAAACCAACTCGGCGCCGCTCCGCGTTCCCCAAACCTACGAAGAGTACCGCGATATGCCGTGCCTCGTACACCTCGACGCCAACGGCAAGGCCACCCATACCAATCGACACTGCAAGTTCGTCAACGACCTCAAGGAAGACCCGGAGTCTGGCTATAAGCAAAGTCAGAAGAATAGACCACGAGGCAAGGGCAAGGGGAAGAAGAAGGAGGAGGAGTCCAAGGATTCAAGTGACATGGACGAGGACGTTGACCCCAAGCACGCCGCCAAGAGCAACGACAAGGGCAAGAACCCCTTCGCAAAGAAGGCCCCAGTCTACCACACTTTCCTTGGCACCCCCACCGTCCAACAACAGAAGACCTCTCTAAGGATCCTGATGGCCACTCTCCCCGCCCCCAATACCGCGCTAGTCGGAGGTTCCAATCACTTGGGACAAGACGACCACCTGACCTTGTGCCCACGGAGAACCAATACGCCATGGTCATCAACCCATTGATTGACGGTGGAGTTCACCAAGTGCATGGTGGATAGTGGAAGCAAGATCAACATCATGTACCGGATACACCGCAAGATGAACTTGACGGAGGGAAACCTAAGGCGGACCAACACCGTGTTCCATGGCGTAGTTCCTGGACAGGAGGCTCAGTCCCTTGGGTGCATTACACTTCAGGTAGCCTTTGGCGACGTTAATAATTACCGCCAAAAGCGCATGACCTTTGAGGTGGTACCCTTCAAGAGCGTGTACCACGTCATATTCGGCCGCGACATATTCCACACGTTCATGGCCAAGCCATGCTTCGTCTACAACAAACTCAAGATACCCGGACCAAACGGTGTCATCACCGTATCCGGAAGCTTTACCAAGGCAAGGGACTGCAAGATCAATGAAGCCTGCTGGTAAGCCGCCCTCACAAATGAGAATTCAATGAGATCCAGAGCAAGGTCAATGACTCGTAGATGCCCGCCGAAGAAGCAGATCTCCGACTCCGCCTCTGCTCAAGGCCGCCATCGAGACCAAGCCGGTGGAACTTGTGGTAGGCGATGCCTCCAAGACCGTCGCCATTGGGACGAACCTGGATCCCAAATAGGAAAGCGCGCTCGTCGAGTTCCTCCGTGAGAATAGAGACATCTTTGCCTGGCAACCTGCCGACATGAAAGGTGTACCTAGGGAACTTGCCGAGCACAGCTTAAACATAGATCCAAAATGTAAACCAGTGAAACAACCTCTACGATGCTTCGGAGATGAGAAGAGACGCGCCATTGGCAAAGATATAGCTAGGTTACTTAAAGATGAGTTTATCCGAGAAGTCCTTCACACCCGATGGGTGGCCAATCCTGTACTTGTCTCCAAAAATGGAACCAATGAATTAAGAATGTGTGTTGATTACACCGGCTTGAACAAAGCATGTCCCAAAGATCCGTTTGCTTTGCCTCGCATTGACCAAGTCATTGACTCGACGGCTGGCTCAGAACTTTTGTGTTTTCTCTATGCATACTCAGGATACCACCAGATCAAGATGAGGAAGTCGGACCAATTGGCCACTTCGTTCACTACCCCATACGACACCTTTTGCTATGTCACGATGCCCTTTGGGTTGAAAAACGCAGGTGCTACCTACCAGCGGATAGTGTAACGTTGCCTTCACGACCAAATTGGTCGGAACGTTCACGCCTATGTGGACGATATCGCAGTGATGTCTAAAAAGTCAAACGACTTAATCTCCGACTTAAAAGAAACCTTCGATAATCTCCGGAAATACAACATGATGCTCAACCCTAAGAAGTGCGTCTTCGGGGTTCCAGCCGGCAAACTGTTGGGCTTCATCGTTTCCCAGCGCGGAATCGAGGTCAACCCGGAGAAAATCAAGGCCATCTTAAACATAAACCGTCTGACATGCCTAAAGGACATCCAACGACTAACAGGTTGTGTTGCAGCAGTTAGTCGGTTCATCAGCCGACTTGGAGAGAAGGCTCTGCCATTGTACAAGTTGCTGAAGAAGGCGGACAAATTCACGTGGACGGACGAGGCAGATGCAGCATTGAAGCAGCTCAAGGAGATTCTTTCCTCAGCGCCCATCCTTGCAGCACCCGAGCCTGGGGAGCCCTTGTTAATTTACATGGCGGCAACCAACCGGGTTATCAGCATCGTCGTCGTGGTAGAGCGGAAGGAACCATGCTATGAGCACGGAGTTCAATGACCAGTTTACTATGTAAGCGAGGTCTTGACGGAGTCCAAGCAGCGTTACCCGCACTACCAAAAGATAGCTTATGGAGTATTCCTTGCTTCTCGGAAGCTGAGGCATTACTTTCAGGAGCACCCAATCACAGTAGTGAGCAAGACTCCATTGTTCGACACTATCAACAACAGCGACGCTACTGGAAGGGTCGCGAAGTGGGGCATTGAACTTGCCGCCTTCGAGATCACCTACAAAAGACGCGACGCTATCAAGTCACAAGCCTTGGCGGATTTTATTGCAGATTGGACGAAGATGCCGGATGCCACTCCATTGCCGGAACCAGAGTACTGGGTGATGCACTTTGACGGATCAAAGCTTCTCAACGGCTCGGGGGCTGGTGTATTGCTACAGTCACCAAAAGGAGACAAGCTACACTATGTTCTACAGATCCACTTCGAGGCTACAAACAACATGGCGGAGTGTGAAGCACTCATTCACGGACTGCGTGTAGCCAAGGATATTGGCATCAAGCGCATAGTTTGCTGTGTAGATTCCGACTTGGTTGCCCAGCAGGTGGCTGGCACCTGGAACGCGCGGAACCCTATGATGGCGGCATATCGCGATGAAGTGGACGAGATAGCCAAGAGCTTCTTGGGCTACGAAGTCAAGTATGTGCCTAGGGAGCAAAACGAGGCGGCTGATCTATTTTCTAAACTTGGATCAGGGCGCAAGCAAATTCCGCCAGGAGTTTTCCTAGAGCATCTACGCACACCATCCGTGAAGGGCACCGACATCGACAACCCGGATAGAGCTGATTCTTTCATCAACATGGTGACAAAGACTCCTCCGGCTTGGACAAAACCGTTCATGGAATATCTCGAACACGGAACTTTGCCCGATGACGAGGTCGAAAGACGGTAGATAGTACGACGAGCAAAGGTTTATACCATAATCAATGGGCAACTCTACAAAAGGATCACTACTGGTGTATACCTAAAGTGTGTTTCCCATCTAGAAGGTATGGAAATCCTACGCGAAATCCATCTCGGAGATTGCGGGCATCACGCCGCTCCTCGATCGTTGGTCGCGAAAGCCTTCCGACAAGGATTCTACTGGCTGACCGCGAAGGCGGACGCCGACAAGATGGTTGAAACATGCACAGGATGCCAGTAATATGCCCGACAACCACATGTCCCTGCTGAAGAATTGCGAAGAATACCAATAACTTGGCAGTTTGCAGTCTGGGGGCTAGACATGGTGGGACCGTTACAAACGGCACCGTGTGGATTTACGCATCTGCTTGTAGCAGTTGACAAATTCACCAAATGGATAGAAGCTAAACCCATTAGAAAGCTCGATGGGGCAACTGCCCTCAGGTTTGTCCGGGATCTAGTGGTGAGATTTGGTCTCCCACATAGCATCATCACCGACAATTGAAGCAACTTGTCACTCGGAGAAGTGGAGGACTACTGCTGGGACAAAGACATCCGACTTGACCTTGCGTCTGTGGCACACCCACAATCTAATGGTCAAGTTGAGCGAGCCAATGGATTAATTCTGCAGGGAATCAAGCCACGTCTTGAGGCACCGCTACATAGAGCAGCTGGAGCCTGGGCGGAAGAATTGTCATCTGTGCTGTGGAGTTTACGAACTACACCTAACAGATCCACCGGCTACACCCCTTACTTCATGGTATATGGAGCAGAAGCCATCCTACCCTCCGACATCCTCCACGATGCACCAAGAGTTGCCGCCTATGAAGAAGATGACGCTGAAGAATCCAGACGCCTTGATGTGGACCTTCTCGAGGAGGAGAGTGTTTTGGCATGCCAAAGATCCGCCATCTACCAGCAGAAGCTACGTAGCTACCATAGTCGCCGCGTCCGGCATCGCTCGTTTAAAGAGGGGGATTTAGTACTCCGACTTAAGCAGAAGAAGTCACACAAATTATCCCCGCCATGGGAAGGATCGTTCATCATAAGCAAGGCGCTGCTCAATGGGTCTTAATACCTTGTCGACAATCGTGAGCTCAAGGATAGACCCAACGAGGATCATAAGCATAAGCGACGTGAACCGGATGATGACTACCCAGAGCTTGATCGGCCATGGAACATAGCACAACTACGTCCTTTCTACACTTAGCATTTTTTATCTAATCGTGTACCTCTTATATGACCAAATGAAATAAAGCTCTTTGGTTCACTCATATTGCTGAGTCTTTTACCTCCTTTAGTGTTCATTTTTTGGATCATATAAACCTTTATGCACAAGCTTTGCGATTGCACTTGTGAAAATTCCGCCTACGGGCGTTAGCTTAAGTTTTCTGGTCTACACGTTCTTTGTTGTTTTTATGTGGATTCTGGAGTAGTGACTTTCGGCACTTATTGTCGGCGATTTTGTGCTAAGGTTATTGACGGTGCCATTGGGCATCATCACCTAAGCGCATGGTTCCGACAACGAGTCTTCCGACTCACGAAAAGTCAAGCATAAGAACCAGAGTAACGGATAAGCCAACACTTGCTTAAAAAATATATACATTCTGGGCATTAATTCTTAAGTAGCAGGATACGACAACCATTGTTTTCCGCCTTAAGATTACATCACCAAGTTTTTTCAATGCACACTCCAGAGGTGAAACAAGAATTACAAAGTGTTTTTCACTCCTTGGGTGCAGGGGACTTGGAGGCCGCATCATCACCAGCCGGAGATTCACCTTCAACGTCACCACTGTGAGGAGACTCGGAGGATTCAGGGTCGGCGTTGTCAAGAAAGTTCCTGGGCACGAAGACGTCGACGTCCACCAACTCGGCAACCCTGGTGTCATAGCCCGCGAGTGATGACAGGATGGCTTCGTGATCGATCTCCTTGCCGTCATCATCCACGTCGGGGATACCAGATGTCACCGTGTCGATGTCGGCACCTTCATAGTGTGCCTTCACCATGGACAACGCCATCCTAGCGCCCGGCACATGCATGAAGCTTTCCAGCTCGCGACACGCTCGGGGGCTCAGCGCAGAATCTCTGAGTACTTCACCACGGAGTCGGAGGCCTTGATATAAATTTGGAGGGGCTTGGCAATCTCCTTGGCTTGGGTGATGGCGGTATTGATGAAGTTGCCGGCAATAATCATGCATTCCTTCTCCGAAGGAGGCGAGCAGGTTAAGCCCATAGGCGCTGAAAATTCCGACAAGAATTGCATGAGTTCAATAAATTCTAAGTATCCAGACTACAGAGCTACAAGGCGGAGGACACTTACTGAAGATGCTGGCCTTAGCCTGCCAGACGACGTCCGCCAAAGATTCCTTATCTTGTTGGAGGAGCTTAAACGCCTCGCTATGGCGAAGGTTTTGCTCATCGGCAGCTTTCTTCTGATCCTTTAGGATCACAAGATCCTTCTTCAAGCGATTAATCTCCGCGGAGGCAGAGTCCTGCAGGGCTTTCATGTAATCCTCGTGCATCTTCAGCATTTCTTCCCTCTCCTTCTTAAGGATCTTGTTCTCGCTGTCCAGCTGCTGGATGTGCTTGGACTGCTCGACAATATCCTTGGCCTTGGCTACATGCTCTGCAAGTTGGAGAAAACAAAGTACACAGTGAGTACTTGAAGAAGGAAGGCACAAAAGTAAGACGGAAGTGCGCAAAAAGAAAACATACTCTTGTTTTTGATGATCTGTTCCTTCAAGATGGCGGTTTTACCCTTTTCAGCTTCAAGGTCTGCGCGCATCTTCTGATACTTATCATTGGCCATGCCCCTCCGAGCATTCTCGTTCTATGGAAACAAACACAAAGTCAAGCCGTTGTTTAGTCCGCTTAGAGCCTCTAGTTGGAAATTTTCCACTTAGATGCTCGGGGGCTACAGCGAGAGTTTTTTAACTTAGCAATATGCTTAGCTTTTCTTTAAAGCATCTAGTCGGAGCTAATTCAGTTCTCAACTAGAAGCTTGGGGGCTACAGTATAAAGTTTTAACTCGGAAAATGCTTAGCTTTTCTTTAAGTATCTAGTCGGAAATAATTCAGTTACAACTAGAGGCTTGGGGGCTACAACACTTAAAATTATGAACACTGTGTATGCTACTCTTAAAGCATCTAGTCGGAATAAATCACTCCATCTAAATGCTTGGGGGATACAGTGGGATACTCATATGAAATG
This sequence comes from Avena longiglumis, assembly GCA_030063025.1. Taxonomy (NCBI): domain Eukaryota; kingdom Viridiplantae; phylum Streptophyta; class Magnoliopsida; order Poales; family Poaceae; genus Avena; species Avena longiglumis. The sequence continues at coordinate 81,570,751 of CP125978.1, forward strand.
CAAAAGGTAAAGTAAAACTTACAAGTGCGATGATCTTGAGGTTTGTAGTACTCTCGGCCAGCAGCTTTCCAAAGGAAACGTTGTTGCTTCACAAGATGTCTGCTTGACGGAGTAGCTCCTCAAGACCGCACGTCGGAGATGACGACACTCCTCCAGGAACCATAGTTGTGCTACCCGGCGTAAGCACCGGGAAAATAATCTTCGGCAGCTTGAAGGGTTTCTGGGGAGTAGAGGCGCCGCCTTCGGCAGAGGTACCAGCACCCACCACCGCCTTGCCGCTACCGATGGCATCCTTAGCCGGAGCTTCAGCCATTTGAAGAGCAGCGCTCTCCTGCGTCGCTCGTCGACAATCGCGAGTTCGGTAGAGGCGCCAGAATCCACTTCCATGGTGGAAGGGCCTGGTGCCTCCTGGACTTGGGAGCTTGTCGGAGCGGAGGAGGGCTTGACGGCAGGAGTAGCAGGGGTGATGGCGGGGGAAGAGTCGCGATGCAGCATATCTTTAATATTTCTAGAAGCCCCAAGAGTCTTGGAGGACTTCTTGAGGCTGGTTGTGGCTTTCTTCCTGAAACGTGCAAAATGCATAAGTACAGGAATAAGACAGATAAACAAGACAATGTCGGAGAATAAGAAGCCTACACTGAGGGGGGCACCTTGGCAAACATCTCGGTGGCTTTCTTCTTTTCCGCCTCCAGGGCGGCGGTACTATTTTTGGAGGCTCCACCCTCCATCTTCTTCTTCTTGCCTCCGTCGGCAGCGTCATAGGTGGATCTCTTCCGCTTTCGCGCCAACGGGGCATCATCGTCGGACACGACCGTGAATTCCTTCATCTTGGGATCGTAGATTTGGGCGGCCAGGTTGCCCTCTTCTAGATCGCTAAGATGTTAAGTGAGAAATCATCGTGTTAGACAAGATGATATTGGCAAGACGGAAAAACTGGAGCAATGTCATACACGGAAAATAAATAAATACCTTTGGGAACTTTCCGTTTACGAACATGTCATAGGTAAGGGTGAAGCCATGCTTCTTGTCCTTCACCTTGACGATGTCCTTAAGGCGGAACTTGACAGAGTCGCTCGAGAAGTTGTCCTCGGAGATACGGAGGGTATCCCTTCGGTCGCCGGTGTACTCGTGCATAAGCTTCGTACGGTGCTGCATAGGTTGGATCCGCCTGATGAACCAGCACATGGCTAGGTCCAAGCCGGTTAGACCCGTCTCTACAAACCACTCTATCCGCCTTATTGCGCGAGAAGCGTTGAGGTCGGAGGGAAGGGAGGCATGGGACCGCCATGTGGGGATTTCGGCGGCTGCTCCATCCACAAAGTCCGGGTACGTTACTTCTCGGCCCGCCAAAGAAATGTCGGGGCCGTAGAAGTACGTCCGCTTTCAATTTTTGCATGACTCGTGGCCGACGATGTCGGGGAATCGCCGGCCAGGTCGGATCTTGAAGCTTATGGTGCCGCAGTTTCTAAGCTCCTCCCTACTATGTCCGGCTTCACGTTTGACGGTGAAGAAGTAGACAAACAAGTCTAACCTAGGCCTAACCCCTAGGTAACCCTCGCAAAGTGCCGCGAAGTTGCTAAGCACTAGGATACTATTGGGGGAAGGTTGTGGGGTTGGACCTTGAAGTGATTCAAGACGGACAGGAAGAAGTGGGAGATGGGCAGAGAAACGCCGCGTACCAATTGCGCCTTGAGGTATACTTTCTCTCCGGCTTGGGGAGAGGGGGTCACCTCGCCGGCCGGTGCCGCCCGCCAGGCGAGCCCCTCCGTCGCAGGGAGGTAACCCTCAGCGACCATCTCTTGGATGTCGCGGCTGGTGATGTCCGAGCCGCGCCAGTCGCCTTTGTGCGAGTCTGGCTCCTCTTCCAGGGGCTCCAACGCCGCCAGATTGTGGTCGCCGTCGGTGGTTTCTATCACCGCCGATGCGGGGATGACCAGACCCTCTAGGGGCACGACGACGGAGCTCGCTGGCTTTGCCGCAGCTTCGTTCGACGCCGCCATTGACGGGGATGAGCTGCTGCTGGCCATGGAGGAAGGAAAGAACGCGACTGGTGCAGGCAAGAGGCTAGGGTTTCTCGAGGTTTTCGCGGAGAGCTCGAGGAGGCACGCGTCTGGAGGAAGAAGACGATGACGCGAGAGAATGGGGTGAAAAAGTGGCAAGTGTCCCACGGTTACTATTTATATTACTCTGCGTCAAGATTCGTGCAGATAATCGGACGGTTGCCGCGTAGACGACGTGTTCGTGAACGTGCGCGGTAATTTCGCCACGTCTCCAACCGCCGCCGCCAACGATTCATATCGCTTGCGCAGGAAAAACGGATATGATTACGTTCTCTGCATGTGTGAGTTACGAGGCGTTGCTGACCTACAGCCTATGTCGTCATAACTGACATGGAAGATGAGCCGTCCCATCGAAGATTCCGGCATGGATGGATTTAATCCGACAACGGGAGCGTACGATGGAAGATTTAGCGTTTCTCCGACTTAATTATAGAAGACAGAGAAAACCTTGCAGGGTTCTTTGGGAGGACTACTAGATGTTGCTTGACGATTTGCCGACATCCATCTAGACGGAGCATTCCACGGGAAGAGGCAAGACGGCGCAAGATCTCGGAGTTCTCCGGGGGCTACTGTTGGGGATATGCTATATGGGTATCCTCATAGCATGTCTCTTATCCGGCTAACCCGGGTGGCCCGTAGACGGTAGCATGGCCTATGGCTGTGGCCGATTAGGTGGATCCGAAGGAGGCCCATGCCGGATAAAGGAAGGCTACGGTGGAGTCACCAGTACTTGGAGCCTTGGAGTGCAAGATACACAAGACTAGTAATAGCGGTGTAGAACTCAGAACTGTCCGTCTAGGACTTTTCCTGTAACCCTAGGACACGAGGACTATATAAGGGCCTATGGGAGCCTTTAGGGCATCGTTTTTACATACACCTCGCACAGCGAACCTAATCTCTATAACTCGGCGTATTGCCATTATAGTGATTTATAGCAGGAGTAGGATTCTGCCACCGTTGTGGGATCGAACACAGGTAAGTGTTACCTCGCACTGTCAACCGTCCGCCTTACCCCACGTCTCTAAACACGCACTATGAGGACCCCTCCATGGCGTACTCGTCGGCAATACCACGACAACTGGCACTGTGGCATCTTGTTAATAGGTTAGTACCAGAAAACATATAAAAATACCTCAAAGTGTAGACAAAGCAAAGAAAAATAGATACTAAACAAGCATGGAACATCAAAAATTATACATACGTTTTCGACGTATAAGGCATCCCCAAGCTTAACTCCTGCTCGTCTTCGAGTAGGTAAGTGATAAAAAGAATATTTTGTGAGGTGACATGCACCATCAAAAGCAAGATCAAACCATTTGCAAGCATTGAAAGTTGGGATCAAAGTACTCTAAACATGAGCATAAAGGATGTAGTTCTAACAATAAGACAAAGTAACTATGCATGCAATATGAAAGGATACAAACAAAGATCATGAATAACAATGCATTGAAAGACGTTTGTTTGTTTCACATATAGAAAACATAGCATAGCGGCATTCAGCTTGTCCCTCATGGAGTAGCAAATAGATGCATAAGACACCTTCAAAGTTCATAAGAGTGACTAGATACAAATAGTTCAAGAACAAGCAATATCAACAATATGAATCAATCAATAAGTTTTGGGACAATGCACAACGAACTAAGAATGGCAACTATGCTCTCTTAACTGGTGCCTAAGGATAGAAGGTGGATACTCAATATAATGGTGGAAGAAAGGCCCTTCATAAAAAGGAAGCAGGGATTTCAAGTCTCAAAAAGAGCTCCAAAAATTATGGTACTTGTTAGCTTTCAACTCTCATTACCCCTATCATAAGCATCTTGAAGTGATTAAGGTTAAAGTGAATAAACTATGGAGTATATGCTTGAGAAAGTATAAGTTGGCAATCTCATATCCCTTGAATACGAGGGCCGCTCCTCATGCTAGTCAAGTTTAGTTACCGGTAAGTTCTTGTCATAGTAAGTACATGTATATCATAGAGAACCGCCAACGGGGTACCCCTTGCATATGATACAGGAGCTATCACATAATCAAAATGACAAGGAAAGCAGACAATGAGAATCTCAACAATCTTCTTATTTACCATGGGAAATTGGTGCTTTTCTTCTCTTCCTCTTTTCTCATCTTTTTTTCTTTTTCTCAATCTATTTTTTAATCTCTTTTTTTTCATAAGAAGAATTATTCATAGATTGCTCACTATGGTGATGCTGCAAGTTTCCACCATGATTAGACATGGCTTAGGATAGCGGCCCAGGCATTTCTCTAACACACATACATAACTCCATGGACTTACAAGCTCCCCTTTCATTTCACACCGACGACATCCATAAACAAAAGAGCATGATATCAACTGTGTACAATGTACAAGTGCAATGTTGAAAGTGTTCCCCATGACACCATGGTTCTGCAAATTCCAATGTATAAGTGCAAGCATATACAATATAGATGCACAGTGGTTCAAGTTTATTAGGGGCAAGAAAAATAAAGTGTGCAATAAAGTTCGTGAGAGCTTTAATCACTAAGTTTTCACATAACAAAGAGACTTTTTAATTGGAAGATAGATGAAAACAAGAATATAATTGAAATGGTGTAACACACCATTCATAGGAATTTATAGTGGATACTTTAGAATAACTTGGTTTCTTGGGAGTTGGATGCATGAGTAGAGCTTACTCATACAAGTGGAGGCTAGCAAAAGACTGGGAGCGACCAACTAAGAGAGAAATAATGGCGATAATCATGAAGAGCGACAAAACATTACTAATCAAAGCATAAAGTGGTACCACAAGTCAAAAACTAAATGATCATAGAGGCAAAGGTGACTGGTTTATATTCATAACATGGTGTGAGCATGTGCCAAGTCAACCCAAACAAAACATCAAAGGAGAATACCAAAATAATATGCTTTTGTACGCTAAAACAACGCATGATTCCTTCAAGGCACATTAAGCAATCCCAATTGTTTGGAACAAGTCATTCTACAACAATAACCACTAAGCATAAGGTCAAAACAACATCTAGCATGACATGATAAAGTCTAAGTCACAGTCAAAGCAAGCTCCTCTTGTACTATTCAAGCAAGAACTTTCTACTCCTCTCCAACACCAATCAACTTATTTGAAACAACACAACAAGAACGGGGGTCCAAACTAATTTATTCAAGCAAACTAATCAAACAAAAAAACAAAAAAAACTAAGATGCTCCAAGAACAACACAACAGTGCATGAAACAATAAAAACAAAGTGTCTAGAAATACCCGAGATTTTTATTGATGAAGAAGGGGATGCCTTAGGCATCCCCAAGCTTTGACGCTTGTACCTCTTGAATATTTCTTGGGGTGACACGGGGTGGCATCCCCAAACTTGAGCTTTTGTCCATTCTTGATCTTATTACATCATTCTTTCTCTACACCTACAAATTTTCTTTCATACAAAATTTCAAACAGTCTTCATTAGCAACATTAGTGTATTTAAAAGATAATAGACCCTTGGGGTTTAGTTTTAAAACAACAAAACTTTCACTAAAAACACAAGCTACTGTAGCAATTCCCTCAAAAATCTCAATTTCCCAAAAATAACCCAAAAAGGAATCAATAAGAAGCAAATGCAAATAATGGCAGAAATCTGTCAAAACAAACCAGCAAGTAGAAAACGATTTTTTCAAATACCTTATGTTGCTCAAATAAAAAAGTGTTTAACTAACGAAAGTTATCTAACATACTGGGGGATCTATTTGGAAAATTACAGCTCAATCCTACTTATAGAGATTGTACACGAATTTTTACGGTGGAGCACAAAAATCTGTTTCAGATAGCAACTCCCCAAATCATACTTCCCTCTCATTAGAGGTTATTATTGGCACAAAAAGCAAATAAAAATAATAAGGAGAGGTCATTACAGAGGTAAGAACTTCCAATACTCAATCAAACTTTTGGGTTATCTCCCAATAAGTACTTTTCTTTAACGCCTTTAAGTTAGGCACAAGAAGCAAGAATCAAGTATTTTCAAATAAAGAGGCATTAAGTTCAATACTCGAAATCTCTTCAACTAGGAAAGGTATCTCATCCAAATGAGTTTTAGAGGATCCTTTATCATCTATATTAGGTTCACTACTTTCATCAAATGGGTTTTTAGGAACAATCCAATCAAAATTCTTTTCTAAGGCTTCATGCATTCCTACAAGTTTAAAAGGTATGGGTATCTTAATTTCCTCTCTGGGTTTGGTTTTATCTAAAGTACCCATAACATCTACACATGAGCCTAGCATATTAAAATGTTCAAAGACCTTTTTTTGGCTTCCTTAGCAACATGATTGAACTCCTTTAGTAAAGTTTCTAGGATAAATTCTCTCTTTTCAGCATCCTCTTGTTCTTTTAGTTTAAGAAAAAAATTGCATCATGGGGTTAAGGTTAACAAACCTAGCCTCCAACATCTGGACTAAAGAAGCTGCAGCAATTTCATAATTAGGAGCAAGTTCTACCAAGGATCTATCCTCAATATCCTCATGTTTGCTAACATGACTAAATAATTCTTCAATATTTTCTTTCCCAATTATATAGCCACTACCTATTGAAAGGTCTTTCAGGGTGAACTTGGGAATCAATATGGTGAGCTAGGGCAAGGTGACAACTAGAGTAGGAACTAATTTTTTTGTGTTTTTTATAAGAGAAAGCAAACCAAACTAAACTAATTTTTTTTGGAGTTTTTGATAAAAAGAGGCAAACAAAACAAGGAAAAAGAAACTAAGCAAAACAAAAACAAAGTAAAGAGAAACGTTGTGAAGGACTCCCCTTGTGAAGTCTTCCTTAGCCTCCCCGGCAACGGCGCCAGAAAAAGCTTGATGTCGGTCACCGATTGAGCTTGTTGGGAAACCCCAAGAGGAAGGTATGATGAGCACAGCAACAAGCTCTTCCCTCAGTAAGAAACCAAGGTTATCGAACCAGTAGGAGGAAGAAAATGACTCAAAGGTGTTGCTAGCAACTTGGAAACCTGCACAACACAAACTCAAGACTTTGCCCTAGCGAACAGTGATGTTGTCAATCTCACCGATTTGCTGAAAACAAAGGGTTAACTGTATGGTGTGGAAGGTAATGGTGGTTTGCAGAAAGTAAACAGTAACAATGGAAGATGTATCAATTATAAAGGTTGGACCGGGGTCCATAGTTCACTAGAGGTGTTCTCCTTAAGATAAACAAACATGGCATGCTGCGTAAACAAATTATAGCAGGGCAATTGACAGGACTGAGCAAGGCATAACAATGCAATACTAGATGTTCATGGTCCTATGAGATTTGATTGGGCAATACAACAAGATACATAGATCGCCATCCAACTGCATCTATGACTAGTAATCCACCTTTAGGTTATCATCCGAACACCCTCCAGTATTAAGTTGCAAGCAACGGATAACTGCTTTAAGCAAAGTGTGTAAGGTAAACAATCCACTTGTTCCATGTGAACGGAATATGCCCTGAGAGGCAATAATAAAGTGTTTATTATGTGTATTCCAAGTATATGATAGATGTTTATTTTGCATGCTATAATTGTATTGATATGGAAACATTAATACATGTGTGTTTAATAAACAAACAGAAAGTTCCTAGTTATGCCTCTCATAAACTAGCTCGTTGATTAACAAGATGATCAAAGTTTCCTAATCATAGACATTAGATGTTGTTAATAACGAGGTCACAACATTAATGTAATGGTGCATTGAACATTCATCTGAAGTATAACATTACGATCAAAGTCATTGAGTTTATATTGCTATAACAACTTACAAAGTGATCCTGATCCTTTGACCATGAGATAATGTCAATCACTAACACCGGAAGAGTTTCTTGATAACATCAAACGTCACACCGTAACTAGGTGATTATAAAGATAGATTCAGAACTGCTAAAGTGTTATGTTGAGGCCCATGGATCGAGAGCGGCATTTGTTCATCCCGATGACGGATAGATATACTCTGGGCCCTCTCGGTGATATCACATTGGTTAGCTTGCAAGCAAGTGATTTGATCACTAGAATGTTATATCACGGGAATGAGAAAAGAGTGCATGTTAGTAACGAGATCAAAATAGGTATGGAGATACCGATGATCGAATCTCATACATGTAATATATCACGAAACAAAGGGATTAATATACTAGCATAAAAGGTTCTGACAATCACAGGAAAGTCATCATTGAATGTGTGGGAGTCAGTATGGGTCTCCAGGTCGCGCTTCTGATTATTGATCGGAGAAGGGTCTCGATCATGTCCGCATTATTCGCGAACCGTAGGGTGGCACACTTAAGAGACACCGACATCCAATTTGAGCAAAAGTTTCATGCCGGAAAGAATAACAAGCGCATCAATTTATTTCACTAGATACCGAAACAGGTTTTTGGGTGAAATTGCAGAAAGTGTTTTTGCATGTGAAATGAAATACTAGCAAGGGGTTATATGTGAATGTTTGTCATTAAAGTAATTGAAAAAATTCTGAATAAATAAAAGGAGTTTTATTTAATGAGAGTTTGCATTAAATTTGGTGGAAATTTAATGGGAATTTGAGTGGGATTTTGAGTGGAGGGAATTGAAAGGATTTTTGTGAGTGGATTGTCCACCCACATGAATGAGGGGAGGGAAAGGGGGCAGCCCCATGCTCCGTCCACCCCCTTGGGGTCCCCCCTCTCCTATAAAAGGAACCCCCTCCTCACTTCTCACTCATACCTCCTCGTGAAGGATCTCTCTCCCCCTCTAGAATTTATCCACCATGGTCTTGGACTAGCGAGATACATGTTCTTGGTGGCTATTTGTCAAGAAAGAGTTGTGCTTCCATTGCATCGCTGGAGCCAGGAGGCGGAGGTTGCTCGATGTCTTGTACGTGTGTGCGAGCACAGATGCGCTGCTGATTTGCAGCTCTAGGACTTCCTATCGATCTTGAGATCAGCAAGAGATCGTCTACATCAACAACGAGTTTAACTTTTTAAGCTTTGTCGGTCTTCAATGGTATGTTCTCTACGGATATACATCCGCCCATTGTTTATATCTAGTAGATAGATCTTGGTATATAGTTGTTCCCATCGTAGGAATTTTTTGTTTTGTATGCTGTGAACCCTACAGTGGTATCAGAGTCGGATCTATGCGTAGATGCTTCTTAGTTGTATTTTGGATATTGGTGGCATAGAGGGATGAAGCGGCCCGGACAAACTTTACATGTCCTCGCACATGAGACATGTTCCACGCTTGACATGCAACTAGTTTTGCATAAGTGGCTAGCGGGTGTCTGTCTCTCCTACTATAGTCAATATCTAATTTGCAACGAGTTGTCAACAATTTGGTTATCCTCGTTGTGGTTCATGTTCGTAGGTAAGAATGGTTCTATCTTCGAAAGCTCTAAGCCACGTAAAACTTGCAATGGATCAATTAGAAGCGTCTAGTTTAGATTGTTGTTGGGTTAGTGTTATGATATGGTGATGTTGTAAGTAGAAGTATGAGATGATACTCTTGCAACACACACAACGTGTAAGTTCCATAGACCTTGGCCTTACACATATAGGTATGATAGTGATCATACCATGATGCACATGATAGAGATCATCTGCGGGAACCATATCATTTCACTAATAAACATATGATGTTTGATAGCATCTTATATTGATTGTTTAGCGCTTTGTTAGCATAATAAGATGATCCCTCATTTAAATATCAAGATAAGAATGTGTTCTTCCTTTAGTATGCACCGATTATGTTTTCGTCGCTCCAAGACATCACGTGATGATCGGGTGTTCTTGGATCCACGACCATATTACGGGTGTAAGACAGTTACACACGCGAATACTAAGGTTCTCACTTGGCGATCCTAGCATGTATAGACATGGCCTCGGAACACGGACCGAAAGGTTAAGCATGAGTCATATAGTAGATATGATGCCCATTTGATGCTCTCCTTTGAAGCTACACCGACTCACGTGATGATCGGACTTGGTGTAGTGGATTTGGTTCATGTAATCACCAAAAAGGCACGAGGGATGTCATTTTGAGTGGGAGTTCATTCGTAATGTAGATTAGTTGAACTCAACCTATCATAAACTTAGTCTAAACTTTAAAAATTCTGTTGTAGATGGCATCGCCTGCTTTTAATTTCAATGTGTTCATGGATAAAGAGAAACTTGCAACAAACGGTAGTAACTTTACCGAATGGGCCATGAATTTAAGGATTCTCCTCTCTGCTGCACAAAAGCAATATGTGCTAGAAGCGCCGCTAGGCCCCCCACCTTTCGATGATGCCCCTGACGAGGAGAAGAATGTCTATCAGACCCGTCAGGAGGACCACAACTTAGTTTATTGCGGCATATTGTATGGGCTATAGCCAAAACTTCGAAAGCATTTCGAAAACGGCAATTCATTTGATACAATGGGTGAGTTGAAAATGATTTTTGACACACATGCTGCTGGAGAGAGGTACAATGCTTCAGAAAAGTTCTTTAGCTGCATGATGGAAGAGCACAGCTCCATAAGTGAGCATGTACTCAAGATGTCGGGTTACGCTGATAAGCTTGTGTCCTTGGGAATATCGATTCCCATTGACTTAGGCATCCATCATGTTCTGCAGTCTCTGCCACCTATCTATAAGAGCTTCGTGATGAACTATAATATGCAAGGCATGAAGAAGTCTCTCCCTGAGCTTCTGTCAATGCTTAAAACTGCAGAAGTGGATATCAAGAAGGAACATCAAGTGTTGATGATCAATAAGAACACTGATTTCAAGAAAGACAAGAAGGAAAAATGGAAGGGAAGTAAGGGCGGCAAGTCGGTTGCCGTGCCTAAAAAGAAACCCCGAGTTGGATCTATGTCTAATACCGAGTGCTATTATTGTAAGGGGACTGGCCACTGGAAGCGCAACTGCCCCAAGTATTTGGCAGACAAGAAGGCCGGCAAGGCAAACAAAGGTATATATGATATACATGTTATTTATGTGTACTTGACTAGTACTCGCAATAGCACCTGGGTATTTGATAACGGTTCAGTTGCTAATATTTTTAACTCGAATCAAGGGCTATGGAACAAGCGACGGCTAGCAAGGGGTGAGGTCAAGATGCGTGTCGGCAATGGATCAAGTGTTGATGTGATCGCCGTCAGAACGCTACCTCTCCACTTGCCGTCGGGATTAGTAATAAACTTGAATAATTGTTATCTGGTGCCTGCACTGAGCATGAACATTGTATCTGGATTATGTTTGATGTGAATGTAGGGTTCGCAGCATAGAAAACAAAATTTTTCCTACGATGTGAACTATATACCAAGATCTATCTACTAGATACAAACAACTGGCGGATGTATATCCGTAGAGAACATACTCTTGAAGACCGACAAAGCTTAACGAGTTCAACTCGTGGTTGATGTAGACGATCTCTTGCCGATCTCAAGATCGAGAGGAAGTCCTAGCGCCGCAAATCAGCAGCGCATCCGTGCTCGCACACACGTTCGAGGCACCGAGCAACCTCCGCCTCCTCGCTCCAGCGATGCAGCGGAAGCACAACTCTTTCTTGCCGAATAGCCACCGGGAACATGTATCTCGCTAGTCCGAGACCATGGGGGATAAATTCTAGAGGGGGAGAGAGATCCTTCACGAGGAGGTGTGAGAGACAAGTGAGGAGGGGGGCTCCTTTTATAGGAGGAGGGGGGAACCCCAAGGGGGTGGCCGGCGCATGGGGGCTGCCCCCTTTCCCTCCCCTCTTCATGTGGGTGGACACTCCACTCACAAATCTCCTTTAAATTCCCTCCACTCAAAAGTCCACTCAAATTCCCATTAAATTTCCACCAAATTTAATGCAAACTCTCATTAAATAAAACTCTTTTATTTTATTCAGAATTTTGTCAATTACTTTAATGACAAACATTCACAAATAACCCCTTGCTAGAATTCTATTTCACATGCATAACCACTTTATGCAATTTCACCCGAAAACCTGTTCGGTATCTAGTGAAATAAATTCTGCGCTTGTTCATTCTGCGGCAGGAAACATTTGCTCCAATTGGATGTCGGTGTCTCTTAAGTGTGTCACCCTACGGTTCGTGAATAATGCGGACATGATCGAGACCCCTCTCGGATCAATAATCGAAGCGGGATCCGGAGAGCCATCCGACTCCCACATTCAACGATGACTTTCTTGTGATCGTCGGAACCTTTACGCTAGTATCTTAATCCCTTTGTTTCACGATATATTACATGTCCGAGATTCGATCATCGGTATCTCCATACCTAGTTTGATCTCGATTCTTGACATGCACTCTTTTCTCGTTCCGTGATATAACATTCTAGTGATCAAATCACTTGCTTGCAAGCTAACCAATGTGATATCACCGAGAGGGCCCCAGTATATCTATCCGTCATCGGGATGAAAAATTCCACTCTCGATCCATGGGCCTCAACATAACACTTTATTAGTTCTGAATCCATCTTTATAATCACCCCATTACGTGTGACGTTTGATGTTATCAAGAAACTCTTCCGGTGTTAGTGATTGACATGATCTCATGGTCTAAGGATTAGGATCACTTCGTAAGTTGTTATAGCAATATAAACTCAATGACTTTGATCGTAATGCTATACTTCGGATGAATGTTCATCACACCATTACAGTAATGTTGTGATCCCATTATTAACAACATACAATGTCCATGATCAGGAAACCTTGATCATCTTGTTAATCAACGAGCTAGTTTATGAGAGAGGCATAACTAGGAACTTTCTGTTTGTTTATTAAACACACATGTATTAACGTTTCCGTATCAATACAATATAGCATGCAAAATAAACATCTAACATATACTTGGAATACACATAATAAACACTTTATTATTGCCTCTCAGGGCATATTCCCTTCAGTCTCCCACTTGCACTAGAGACAATAATCTAGTTACATAGTGATAAATCTAACACCCATTGAGTTCTGGTGTTGATCATGTTTTGCTCTAGGGAGAGTTTTAGGTAATGGATCTGCTACATTGAGATCCGTATGTACTTTACAAATCTTTATATCTCCATCCTTGACATGCTCGCGGATGGAGTGAATAGGCGCTAATATGCTTGGAATGCTTGTGAGACCTTGGCTCTTTGGCATTGGCAATGGCACCATTGTTGTCACAATAGATCACCATTGGGTCCAACGCGTTGCCACCACTCCTAGTTCGGATATGAACTCCTTCATCCAACGCTCGAGCCGCTTCAAGCAAAGAACATATTCGACCTCGTTCTTGATCCCGCTACCACAGGTTGTTTGGAGCTCCTCCAACTAACCGCTCGCCATTCATGAGAAATACGTATCCGGATTGAGACTTAGAGTCATCCGGATCTGTCAAAGCTAAGCCGACATAACACTTAGAGACAAGCTCTTCTTCACCTCCGTATACAAGAAACATATCCTTAGTTTTTCGTAAGTACTTAAGGATATTCTTGACCGCTATCCAGTGTTCTGAACCTGGATCCGATTGGTACCTACTAGTCAAACTAATAGCATGTGCCACATCCGGTCTTGTACATAGCATGGCGTACATTATAGAGCCTATGGCTGAAGCATAGGGGACTTTGTCCATTATCTCTCTTTCTTCCGCCGAAGCCGGACTTTGAGTCTTACTCAATGTCTTGCCTTGCAACATAGGTAAGAACTCCTTCTTACTTCCGTCCATTTTAAACTTCTTTAAAATCTTATCAAGGTATGTACTTTGCGATAGCCATATTAGGCGCCTAGATCTATCTCTATAGATCTTTATGCCTAATATGTATGACGCTTCACCTAGGTCCTTCATTGAAAATTTCTGTTAGATAACTTTTAACACTGCTTTAAAAGATCTATATCATTTCCGATCAATAATATGTCATCCACATATAATATCGAAATGCCACATTGCTACTCACTTTCTTGTAAATACAAGCTTCTCCACAAGTTTGGACAAATCCAAACTCTTTGATCACCTCATCAAAGCAGATTCCAACCGTGATGCTTGCTTCAATCCATAGATGGATCGTGAAGCTTGCACACCTTGTTAGCATCCTTAGGATCGACAAAACCCTTTGGTTGTATCATATACAACTCTTCTTCAATATTACCATTGAGAAACGCGGTTTTGACATCCATCTGCCATATCTCATAATCGAAATATGCAGCAATTGCTAACATAATCCTAACCGACTTTAGCATCGCTACGGAGAGAATGTCTCATCGTAGTCAACTCCTTGAATTTGTCGAAACCCCTTGCAAGTCAAGCTTTATAAACGGTCACATTACCATCAACATCAGTTTTCCTTTTGAAAATCCATTTGTTCTCCACGGCCTTTCTCGTGAGGTAATTCCACCAAGTTCCAAACTTGATTTTCATACATGGATTCCATCTCGGATTTCATGGCTTCTAACCATTTGTTGGAATCGGCTCATCATCGCTTCTTCATACGTCGCAGGGGTCATCATTTTCATCAACCATGAAATTCATGACAGGATTTCCGTCTGACTCGGGAGCTGCAGCGTCTGCTTGACTGCGAGGTTCAAGAGTACTCTCTTCGGAGTTTCATGATCTTTATCATTAGTTCCCTCTTCAACAGTGGAGACAACTCCTAACAACTTCCCGCGCTACTACGCCATAGTTTGAAGAGAAGGTTCCACAACCTCTTCGAGTTCTACCTCCGACTACTCACACCTTTCGTGAGAAACTCTTTCTCTAGAAAGGATCCATTCTGGCAACAAAAACCTTGCCTCGGATTCGTGATAGAAGGAATACCCAATAGTTTCTTTAGGGTATCCTATGAAGACGCATTTTTCCGCTTTGGGTTCGAGTTTATCCGGTTGAAGTTTCTTCACATAAACATCGCATCCCCAAACTTTAAGAAATAACAGCTTAGGTTTGTTTCCAAACCACAGTTAATACGGTGTCTTTTCAACGGATTTAGATGCTGCCCGATTTAAAGTGAATGCAGCAGTTTCTAGTGCATAACCCCAAAATGACAACGGCAAGTCCGTCAGAGACATCATAGATCGAACCATATCTAATAAAGTACGATTACGACGTTCCGACACACTATTTCGCTGTGCTGTTCCGGCAGGTGTGAGTTGTGAAACAATTCCACACTCTTTCATGTGAGTGCTAATGTAGAGGTCCCAACCCAATAAGGTTGATCCCTCCTGTGTTTTACAATGCTAGTCCCTGGATCAATAGCTAGCATCCACAGTTAAGATGTAATATCAAGATACAAGGGTCATATTATAACATTATAACCAGGAATAACATAGTTTTATTACATCATATATAGCTCATTTGGCTATTACAATACATTGCAGCGGAATAACTATAGTCATGGGGTCCTTTATCTTCAAAGTGCCACAGGCAGATGTTGGTTGTAGACTTTGTAATCCTAGTCAATCAAACAATCTTCACCTAAAAACAATCAACCTGCAACATTACAAGTTACAGCCACAAGGGTCAATACATTTGATTTGTATTGGCAAGTTTCACTTTTATATTTAATAAGTGGATCCTATTATTACATGCATATTTGGCTAAGTAGAGTTTAGGGTTCATTGGCATAAAGCAATATTTTATCCTATATTTTCAAAAGGGTTTTAAGTCCTTTGTCAAATCTCATTTCCAAGATCCTTGAACTCCTTGGTAGACACTCAAGTGTTCAAGTACTTGTCAAAACTCCTTGAGCACCTTGGTAACCCTAAGTGCTACAAGTTTTCTCAAAACTCATGAATTCCTTGGTAACCCCAAGTATATCATGCTCTTGTGCACCTTGGTAACCCCAAGTGCAACAAGCTTTTATATTAGAAATTAGAATGTCGAGATCTCCCATAGTTCAAACTTTAGTTGCTCAGTATTGTCCATAACCGGGGACACGGCTAAGTACTTAGATTTTATTAGCTTCTGCAGAAGGAGTACACTTTACCCACATGACACAATCTCATCTTGATGCCACCAGTGGCCTACTGGATTAGTTCTCACCAAGATGGAGTACTGGCAGACTGAGAATGTGACGAAGTCTTTCCAAAAGGTCCTCCCATACATCATTGCTAGCTTGTCTTCAGCCCCCATGAAGCATTCCAGATCCCCATGTCCGAATGGCAAGACAATGTATGGGTCTTCCTAGTGTAGTTGACTAAGCGAGCCATAATAGCATGTGGTTGTACACGAAAGCCACAATTGGAGAAACATGTTCAATCTCTAAGTTTCCTAGGTGGTTTCGTTGGAGCACAACACAAAGTGATTGCCATAGACATGGTTCCCTTTTGTTGCCACCTTCTCCAAAACATAAAGTGTCCACCACCTAGGTGGTTCATTGAGTCCTTGTTTTATTATATAAAAACACAAGTCCTTTTCTCAACCTTTGTAAAATCTCAACATGTATCTCTCTTTCAAAACATAGCATGGCTAAGCATGTACAACTTCAATATTTTCACTAAGGAATGTATAGGGAATCCTACTAGGATTAGCATAGCATAAGTATAAAACATTTTCATGCATGTTTACAAAATCCACTAAGTATAATGAAAATAGTAGGTCTTTTGGTATGATAGTGTAACTTGCCTCTTTGTTAGGGAATGATAGTCACTTCTTGATCTTGCTAGTCTCACACTTTGCTAATTTCACTATAATCAAACAAGCATAGTATCAAGTAGCATTCCAACATTCAAACAATATTTCACATACACAAAGCAATGGATTCTAAGTCTTGTAGAAAGAGGGTTCTATTGCAAGGTTGGTCTCTACTAGGTTTATAAACTTTGTAAGTTCCACACTGGTCATTTACCAAAAATGGCAAAGTCGTTAGTTAGAGGTTTTGCCCAAAGTCTATTTTAAAATCCATTCAACTTTTTATGTGGTGGAAATTATTCTTTTTAAAGTAAGACTTTATGTTTTTCACTAAGTAGGTTACCTTTGGCAAGGCTTGGTGTTTTGGGTCAGTAGGTTTGGTCCATAACATTTTCTCAAAGTTTTCCATGCATAAACTTTTCCATCATAAAATTTTTAATGAGTTTATTTGGCTAGAAAATGACTAAGTTAACTAATTCAACTTAAATTTCACAAAAATCATTTTTAACACTATGGATTGGTTCCTAGGGTCAGTAAGGTCACACAAGTCCATTTTGCAAAAGATTTAATCCTAAAAACAATTTTAAACAATTTTTATACTCTACACAAGTACACAAATGTTTCTGTAATTTCAAACAAGCTATCAGATACTATTTTCAAAACTAAGGCCATGGTTGTTTAGGTCTTGTTCTCCTGATTTTATTGATATAAAATTTGTCAAATTTGGACGTGTGGTTTGAAAGTTACAAGTGTTTGAAGTTTGCATATAATTCTGATTTAAAAATCTGTTTTAAACTAGAGTCGCCACGTCGTATTCTAATTGGCGAAACGGTTCGCGGATCACGCAGGCCATTAGATCTAAGTCACATCGCACGGTTCGAACGCAGCACTCTTCGCAGTAAGTGATCTAATCGTAATCGTTCAAACTAGATCCTCTGATGGCTTCTTGGACCAAAAGTGGCGAGCCGACTAGCGGCGGCGTACGGCCAGGCGTGGGGTTCGCGATGGTTCTAGCAAGCAAGAGAGAAAGGGAAGAAGCTCACCAGGTTCAGGAGGTCACGGTGATGCTCGAGGTGGTGTTGGTCGGGTGAGGGGTACTCTGGTCTTGGCGAATTTCACTGAGTGGAGGACGGCGTTGGGTGGTCTCAGTCGTGTTGAAGTCGACGTTGTAGATCGTCTTGGGGCAAAGCAGGGGTATGGTTAAGTGCGGGAGGTCACGGAGAGGTCACGTGCATGGACGAGAAGGTACGAGGCGGTCGGAATTAACCTGGGGCGTCGTCGGAGTTGTGGCAGATGGCGGCGGTACTGGAGCTTGATGTAGCCGACTCTATGGGGCGCCCGTGGTTGAGAGGAGGATGCTAGGAGACGCGTCTGGTTGTGGGGGAGCTGCGAGATTGATCAAGGAAGCAAGGGGAGGTCTGGTTTCGCCGGAATCGTTACCGGAGCATCATCGGAGACAGAGACAGTCGTGGCGATATTGGAGGCGGCGAGGCGTCAAGGAAGGGCGTCTGGGAAATGGAGGAGGAAGCTGGCGAGTAATAGGCCGTGGTCGCGACGAGGAATTATCAGCGGCATTAAGGCGAATTGATCGCGGAATCAAAGCTGCAACGGCGGTGAGGAGGAGAGGCGTGCTTCGTGGTGGGAAGAAGAAGGAGGTGGCGGTGGGGTCCATGGCGTGGAAAACGTTCGGTGGGTCCACTTGTCGGTGTTTCAGTGGGTTTGATAACGCGTGCGAAACGTTTTCTGCGTGGTAAGGGGCTGGCTGGTTGGTGGGCTTTAGTGGGTTGCCTGGGTTGGGTTGGCCCTTTTCCATTTTTTTTATTCTGTGCTATTTTTCCTTTTCTATTTTGAATTTCTGTTTTAAATTTCAATCAACTTATTCAATCATTCAAACAATTCAAACATTCTTTAAACCTTGCATTGTGTTTTTGGTTCTGTTTAGTAGTATAAATCAACTTTAAAATAAAAATAATATTTTAAATATTTCTAGGTTCTATTTATTAATTAAATAAAATGTACCTTTAGTTATTTATTTAAATAGGGTTTGATTTATTTGATAAAATCACCATTTTTAAACCCAAATATTTTCAGAACAAATCAGTAGGTTTCATTTGGAAATAAAGGGTATTTGGGAAACTTGTTTAAAACAAAATATCCTTTTGTCTTAGGGTCCATTAATGATTTAAATAATATAGACTTTCTTTATTAATTCAAATAGGATTTAGTTTATTTGAGATATTTATTTTGAACCTAAATTAAAGTCAAAACACTTTAGTAGGTTTTATTAGAGAATATAAAATACTTGGAAAACCTATTTAAAACAATTTAATAAGTTTTGATGTTTTAATTAAAATGGTAAAACCTTTTATTTGAATAAATTTTTTGATATTGATTCCTTATTATTTTATTTCAAATAAACCTTTGTTTATTTTTATTCAAAAACTAAATGTTTTAATTCCTTGAATTTTGGTCAAGGTTTAATTGGCTTCATCAAATAATCTTTATTTATAAATCCACCATTTCTTTTGATAATAAACCTTTTATTAAAGGATCTAATAATAGTAATTCCAAAACATTTTTAATTTCCTTTATTATATGTTTTTTTATTAACCCTTTTATTTTATTTATTTTAAATTGGTTTGAGGTTCCAATTAAATTCAAAAAGTTTCTTCTGGCTCTGAAATTTGAACAGGGTTTTATTTAATTCATTTATTTTCACATTACAAGTTTTGGAAAATCTTGGGATGTGACAGCTAAATTCGTAACTTAGATACTCACCTCCACGGTCGGACCGTAGAAATTTGATATTTCTATTACGATGATTTTCCACTTCATTCTGAAATTCCTTGAACTTTTCAAAGGTTTCAGACTTGTGTTTCATCAAGTAGATATAACCGTATCTACTCAAATCATCCGTGAAAGTAACAAAATAACGATATCCACCTCGTGACACACTCATTGGACCACATACATCGAATGTATGATTTCCAATAAATCGCCTGCTCCATTGAACCGAAAACGCGTTCTAGTCAACTTTCCCATAAGGCATGGCTCACATGTATCAAATGATTCATAATCAAGTGATTCCAAAAGTACATCTGAATGGAGCTTATTCATGCGTTTAACGCCAATATGACCTAGACGGCAGTGCCACATATATGCGGATATATCATCATTAAGTTTAATCCTTTTAGCATCAACATTATGAATATGTGTAACATTATCATCGAGATATAATAGAAATAAACCATTCATCATCGGTGCATGACCATAAAAGATTTCATTCATATAAATGGAACAACCATTGTTCTCGATTTAAATGAATAACCACTTCGCATCAAACACGATCCAGATACAATGTTCATGCTCGGCAGTGCACCAGATAACATTTATTCAAGTTTATAACTAATCCCGACGGCAAGTGGAGAGCGCGTTCGACGGCGATCACATCAACGCTTGATCCATTGCCGACGCATCTTGACCTCACCCCTTTGCTAGCGGTCGCTTGTTCCGCAGCCCGATTCGAGTTACAAATATTAGCAATCGAACCGTATCAAATACCTAGGTGCTACTGCGAGCACTAGTCAAGTACACATCAATAACATGTATATCATATATACCTTTGTTTGCCTTGTCGGCCTTTTTGTCCGCGATACTTGGGGCGATTCTGCCCAAAGGGCGACCCCTTACAATAGTAGCACTTCGGAATCGACTTAGGTCCAACTCGGGTTTTTTCAGCGCTGCAACAGTTTGCCGCCTTACTTCCTTCCGCTTTTCCTTCTTGTCTTTCTTGAAACCAGTGTTCCTATTGATCATCAACACTTGATGTTCCTTTTTATCTCCACTTCGGTTTTAAGCATTGTGAAGCTCGGGAGAGACTTCTTCATGCCTTGCATATTATAGTTCATCACGAAGCTCTTATAGCTAGGTGGCGTAGACTGCAGAACACGATGGATGCCTAATTCAATGGGAACCGATATTCCCAAGGACACAAGCTTATCGGCGAACCGACATCTTGAGTACATGCTCACTAACTGAGTCAGGTTTCTTCCATCATGCGCTAAAGAACTTTTCTAAAGCGTTTTAGCTCTCTACTGACAGCATGTGTGTCGAAAATCATTTTCAACTCACCCATTGTATCAAATGCATTGCCGCTTTCAAACGCTTTGAAGTCGGCTCTAGCCCATACAATATGCCGCAATGAACTAAGTTGTGGTCCTCCGACGAGTCCGATAGACATTCTTCTCCTTGTCGGGCATCATCTAAAGGTGGGGGGCCTAACGCGCTTCTAGCACATATTGCTTTTGTGCAGAGAGGAGAATCCTCAAATTCATGGCCCATTCGGTAAAGTTGCTACCGCTCGTTGCTAGTTTCTCTTTCTCCATGAACACATTGAAATTAAAAGGTGGTGCCATCTACAAGAATTTGTAAAGTTTAGACTAAGTGTATGATAGATTGAGTTCAAGTAATCCATATTATGAATGAACTCCCACTCAAAAACGACATCCCTCGTGCCTTTTGGTGATTACATGAACCAAATCCACTACACCAAGTCCGATCATCACGTGAGTCGGTATAGCTTCAAAAGCGAGCATCAAATGGGCATCATATCAACTATATGACTCATGCTTAACCTTTCGGTCCGTGTTCCGAGGCCATGTCTTTACATGCTAGGCTCGCCAAGTTAGAACCTTAGTATTCGCGTGTGTAACTGCTTTTACACCAAATATGGTCGTGGATCCAAGAACACCCGATCATCACGTGATGTCTTGGAGCGACGAAACATAATCGGTGCATACTAAAGGAAGAACACATTCTTATCTTGATATTTAAATGAGGATCATCTTATTATGCTAACAAAGCGCTAAACAATCAATATAAGATGCTATCAAACATCATATGTTTATTAGTGAAATGATATGGTTCGCAGATGATCTCTATCATGTGCATCATGGTATGATCACTATCATACCTATATGTGTAAATCCAAGGTCTATGGATTTTACGCTATGTGTGTTGTAAGAGTATCATCTCATACTTCTACTTACAACACTACCATATCATAACACTAGCCCAAGAACAATCTAAACTAGACGCCTCTAATTTATCCATTGCAAGTTTTACGTGGCTTAGGGCTTCGAGATAGAACCGTTCTTACCTACAAACATGAACCACAACGGATAATCAAATTTTGAAAACTCGCCAAAAATAGATATTGACTATAGTAGGAGAGACACCGCTAGCCACTTATGCAAACTAGTTGCATGTCAAGCGTGGAACAGTCTCATGTGCGAGGACATGTAAAGTTTGTCCGCTTCATCCCACTATGCCACCAATATCCAAAATTACAACAAAGGAGCAACAACATGATCATCATCGCCCACATACTCATATGTGTACTACCGTGTAAAGTATCTACCCATAGATCCGCTCGATACCCTTTGTAGGGTTCGCAAGATAGAAAACAAAAAATTTCCTACGATGTGAACTATATACCAAGATCTATCTACTAGATACAAACAACGGGCGGATGTATATCCAGAGAACATACCCTTGAAGACCGACAAAGCTTAACGAGTTCAACTCGTGGTTGATGTAGACGATCTCTTGCCAATCTCAAGATCGAGAGGAAGTCCTAGCGGCGCAAATCAGCAAGATCCGGTGCTCGAACACACGCTCGAGGCACCGAGCAACCTCCGTCTCCTCGCTCCAGCGATGCAGGAAGCACAACTCTTTCTTGCCGAATAGCCACCGGAACATGTATCTCACTAGTCCGAGACCATGGGATAAATTCTAGAGGGGAGAGAGATCCTTCACGAGGAGGTGTGGAGACAAGTGAGGAGGGCTCCTTTATAGGAGGAGGGGAACCCCAGGGGTGTCCGGCGCATGGGGCTGCCCCTGCCCTCCCTCTTCATGTGGGTGGACACTCCACTCACAAATCTCCTTTAAATTCCTCCACTCAAAAGTCCACTCAAATTCCCATTAAATTTCCACCAAATTTAATGCAAACTCTCATTAAATAAAACTCTTTATTTTATTCAGAATTTTGTCAATTACTTTAATGACAAAATTCACAAATAACCCTTGCTAGAATTCTATTTCACATGCATAACCACTTTATGCAATTTCACCAAAACCTGCTTTTGGTATCTAGTGAAATAAATTCCGCGCTTTGTTCATTCTTTCGGCATGAAACATTTGCTCCAATTGGATGTCGGTGTCTCTTAAGTGTGTCACCCTACGGTTCGTGAATAATGCGGACATGATCGAGACCCTCTCGGATCAATAATCGAAGGATCCGGAGACCCATACCGACTCACACATTCAACGATGACTTTCTTGTGATCGCGGAACCTTTACGCTAGTATCTTAATCCCTTTGTTTCACGATATATTACATGTCCGAGATTCGATCATAGGTATCTCCATACCTAGTTTGATCTCGTATCGACATCCACTCTTTTCGCTCGTGATATAACATTCTAGTGATCAAATCACTTGCTTGCAAGCTAATCAATGTGATATCACCGAGAGGGCCTGAGTATATCTATCCGTCATCGGATGAACAAATTCCACTCTCGATCCATGAGCCTCAACATAACACTTTATTAGTTCGAATCCATCTTTATAATCACCGTTACGGTGACGCTTTGATGTTATCAAGAAACTCTTCCGTGTTAGTGATTGACATGATCTCATGGTCTAAGGATTAGGATCACTTCGTAAGTTGTTATAGAAATATAAACTCAATGACTTTGATCGTAATGCTATACTTGGATGAATGTTCATCACACCATTACAATAATGTTGTGATCCGTTATTAACAACATCCAATGTCCATGATCGGAAACCTTGATCATCTTGTTAATCAACGAGCTAGTTTATGAGAGAGGCATAACTAGGAACTTTCTGTTTGTTTATTAAACACACATGTATTAACGTTTCCGTATCAATACAATTATAGCATGCAAAATAAACATCTATCATATACTTGGAATACACATAATAAACACTTTATTATTGCCTCTCAGGGCATATTCCCTTCAGTGAAGTGGTTATTCATTTAAATCCAAGAACAATGGTTGTTCTATTTATATGAACGAAATCTTTTTTGGTCATGCATCGATGATGAATGGTTTACTTCTGTTGGATCTTGATAATAGTAATACACATATTCATAATGTTGATGCTAAAAGAATTAAACTTAATGATGATATATCCGCATATATGTGGCACTGCCGTCTAGGTCATATTGGCGTTAAACGCATGAAGAATCTCCATTCGGATGGACTTTTGGAATCACTTGATTTTGAATCATTGGATACATGTGAGCCATGCCTTATGGGCAAGATGACTAGAACGCCGTTTTCCGGTTCAATGGAACGGGCGACAGATTTATTGGAAATCATACATTCTGATGTATGTGGTCCAATGAGTGTGTCGGCGCGAGGTGGATATCGTTATTTTGTTACTTTCACGGATGATTTGAGTAGATATGGTTATATCTACTTGATGAAACACAAGTCTGAAACCTTTGAAAAGTTCAAGGAATTTCAGAGTGAAGTGGAAAATCATCGTAATAGAAAGATCAAATTTCTACGGTCCGACCATGGAGGTGAGTATCTAAGTTACGATTTTAGCACTCATATGAAAGAGTGTGGAATTGTTTCACAACTCACACCTGCCGAAACACCACAGCGAAATTGTTAACACCCGGATTTTTAATCACAGATGCCTGTTATGCCATACATCGCAATCCAAGGATTACCATTTTTGTGAGACATAAAAGATTGGATATCACAGTACATCATACATTACAAACCATACATATGGTCTTACACAAATAAGGAACTCATGATCCAGTCTTAATACAATTCAAGCAGCGGAATAACGTAATAATAACGATAGCGTGAGCGAAGCTCCATCTTCATGGTCACAGGCAATGCTGACGATGGGAGATGATCCTAGTTGTCGTAACCTTCCTGCTGTCCTTCTTCCTGATAATCCTCTTGATAGTCTGGCCACGGGAATAGCCAGGGACAAAGCCATGAGTACTCTTTTAAGTACTCGCAAACTAATACTAACAAGTGAAGTGGTTTTGAATAGGATATACTAAGATCTAGGGTTGTTTTGCAAAAAGCCAGATTTACCTTTACTAAGTTCAGAAACAAAGAAAGCTAGTTGAAAGTTTTATAACACCTAAGTGGGAACTTGAATTTTAGGTCACAACTCTGTTGTGGTTAAGTCAAAGTCACAAATCATTTCACAAGTCATTTTGAAAACATCTGACGATAGAACAGTATGGCCATTCCAACTGTCCATAACCGTGGACGCGGCTATTCGAATAGTTTGACACTCTACAGAGATTGTACACTTTCACCACAACATTCGATACATCCGTCAGGAACAATCCTGAATTCACCATACTCGGTATGCGGATAATCAATCCTAACCTTTCAATTACACGCCCTAGTATAGGCACCTCTCCTGTGAGTTTGGCCTCCCAACCATGACCAACTGTCATCTTGGGTACTGCATAGGTGGACAATCTTCACAAGGTAGCCTCAGCTCAGACCTTGGTCGCAAGGGAACCCATACTAAGGTATATAAATTTCCAGTCAAACCCTACCTAAATTTCGGGTATTGTGGTTATACGGTAAAATTGGAATGGTATCACACAGACAACCATCAGTTTTATAAAGGGCTAAGGCTCATGCCTTAACATTTTCATCATCAAAATCATCTGGTGTTCGGAAACACATGTCAAAACATTTCAGTAGAATGACTCATCATTCTAAGGTTTTCATAACCATTTTTAGCAAGTATTCCCATCTAAAGTTGATCAAGTTTTATGCTTAGAACTAGCATCTACAAGTGGGGGTAAATACTAATGATGGGTAATAAACAAGTGGGGATTAACTAAGTTCAATCTCATTCCTTAGGATGACATCAAGATTATCTAACTTAGGCCAAATTTTATGCTCTTTATGCTACCTTCAATTATCTTTCTAGAATCTACAAGTCACTAAGTAAACTTTTGATAGGAAGCTTTTAATAAAGAAAATAAAATACTAAGCTTGCAAGTAAATCTAGGATGGTGTGTCAAGTGGGTATGACCACATATGCTTAAGGCATATAGTTGGCATAGTAACAAGCAAGTAGTAGCTTGCATTAGTAGGGTATCTTGCAAGTGTTAGCTTGCTAATTCAACTAGTAGTATTAGGCTTGACTTGTCCAGAGCAGTGGTTAGAGTTCTCCTCGGCTTCTTCCTCGTAGTATCCCCCTTCTTCCTCGTATCCTTGGTTGGTACTATCGTCTATAAATAATACGAGGTACACAATCACCAAACAATACTTAACTCTTTCTAATCATCACACAAAGGTTCACACTAGATGATCTAGCATCATCACTAACATTACAAGGATTAAAACACTTGTCTCATTTATTTTATTTTAGAAAAGTAATTTCTACTCATTGAAAAACTACTTAAGATTTTATATTCTCCAACTAAAACATGGGATCATGTTGACACATGTCATCACCACATATTTCAGTACATGGGAATGAGATTTAAAGTGGTGTCACAATTTAATAAGGTTTAACCTTTTTATTTTATTTAATTAAAGTGACTAGAAATGCCTATGTGGCATTCTTTTATTACTTGATCATTATTTCTATAAGTAAACCTATATATTTTTATATATTCTGAAAGGTATGGTTAAATGTGATTTTTGAGAGTTGGAATCAACTCAAAGGATCTTATGGCGAATTTTGAAAAATGTTTGAATGCAGAAAAGCTTCTACCTTGTTATTTTTACCATGTGTGATCTATAATTCTAAATGGGTTGAATCCAACGGGCTTGGATTAAGCATTTCAGTACATTTCTAACAAAATTGGTTTCATGCATTTTGGTTGAGTGAATCGAGCTGGGTTGATTTTTGAATCTAGGTACAGAACTAGGTTTGAAATTAAATGAATAAAACTAAATTTGAATTAGTGGGTCGCGCGGGATGTTTAACTAGGCCGGCCCACTACACACACAAGACGCCTTGCTGGTTAAGTGGTTGTCCCCACTCGTCAGTGAGACAACGAGTGCCGAAGCGGTACGGGGTGATCTAGGCCGCACGATCTAACTCTAATCGAACGGCTCTGGTGTAACATCCCAGCATTTAGGAACCTAACGAAGGGTAGATTTAGGATTATGTATTGTTGCATGCATCTATTTGTGAAAAGTGGGTAAAATTTTCGCCAAATAAAACTTTAAGTGATCAATGTTTCTTTCTTACTTTAAGATTAGATTTAGACTTAAAGGAGGATTGTTATAAACTTTGATGTGATATTAAAAGAAGTATGTGTGTTTTGAAATGGGTTTGAATTTAAAAAACTTAAGTGTTTGAATAATAATTTACAAGATTTAGATATAAGATTTGAATCTTAAATTAATTAAGATATAGGTAGTATAAATTAAATATCAAAACAATGGAAATTATGAAATTCATTTTCATATTATAAAGACATAAACAAATTACAACAGAATAAAGAATAAGGATATTCTTTATTAGTAATATAATCTTTATTACAATTGACTAAAATAAAGATTACAAGAACTATAAAAGAAAAATTACAAAGGACTATGAAAATTACATCTACTAACTATCCTATATCTAAAACCTAAACTACATCTTCATCTTTATCTTTGAACCTGCAAAACAAAGATTAAACAGAAATAAAACAAGATTAGTGTTAGTAGATATTTCTCTCAGATATGTCAGTGAGGAGCACTTGACAACTCATCATTGAGAAATGTTAAGGAGGGGCAAGTTTCACCAATATGAAAGATTTCATCTTTCATAAATTCCCAGCCAGAATACAAATGACAGCCAAAAAGGGACCAATTCACCAGCCAAGGTAAAAGTAAATTGGTAATAGTAAGTTCAAATTTTCTGAACCTATCCATATGTGCATAGCAGGCACACAGGCTGCACACACACAATCATGCAAAGGGTGTGCTGTCGACTTCACAAGCACAGTCAGATCAAACAAAACCAGAGCACAACTGTGGGGAATCACCTCAGTGTAACACCACACCACACCACAGCACAGCCAGGGTGAATGGCAAGTAAACCAAGAACAGCAGCCAAACCAACCACTAGATTAACCCAAACATCACCAGGATGGTGACATAAGGAGGGGGATGAACCAGGTGGACAGCAAGGCCAAGCCCAGGAGCAAGGAGGAGCAGGCTAGCTCCAGATCAAGCATAGGAGTCCAGCAAAACCAGATCAAGATCATCACCAACTTACTCCACAAATATCAGCTTTTGTGGTGAGTTTCATAAAACCTTCACATGATCTAATCATCTTATTTAGAGAAAGGCATGTGTTGTTTTACAAAACAAACCCTTAGAAGATACCCAAGTGGGGTGAATCCATCATAGGGATTTCTGAAAATCTAAAGGCAAACAGCAAAGCACCATAATCCAACAAGAGATCAGAGCAACATCCTTGCTCTGGTTGTCAAACAATATTCTACAATTCAATCATACATATACCTATGATCTATTTCTAGGCACATCCCTAAAAGAAGGGTAGCACCTTAGAAACAGATCTTTGGGATCCATAGATTGATCAAGCTCACTATCATTTTTCCAAGCTATGATTCAATAAAGAATAGCTGGTACCACTACCAGGACTATATAGATGAACCAATTAGATAAGATTTGAATCCCTAAGCCTCAGACCAACATCATTGGTCATATGGAATTCAGATAAGAGCATCTGTATTTATGTTTCAAAGCCAAGATTATTTTAAACATAAACTAACCAAATCCATGGTTTAGAATCAAACTTGTGTGCCATACATGATGGTGTCACAAGAACAATCCATTATGAATCAGGAAAGACAGTAAATCATCATAGATTCAGACAATCAACTAACTAATCATTTTCCTGTTAACGCAGGAATCATAACTAGGATATTTTTATGTTACACTTCACTGTTTGAGATCATGATGGTCTCAGACCACATGTTAATTCCCAAACTAACAGCACTAGGAAAGTAGTTGTATCCTACCATAATCAGGACCATGAATCCAATAAACAGTAGAAAGCTATCAAATCATTGGCTTTACCAAGCATGTTTCCCATACAACCACATCATCTGAATCAGATGCAATCCAAGCATCAAATCATCTAGTAAGCCACCAGAAACATCATATATCATTTTAAGCAACAATCCTCAGGACAATAAGCATTTAGCACGTGTACAGATCATCTAAACATGAATCAATTCATCCAGTACATGAACAAGCACATCACAGGAACCCAAAAGGGATAATCATCCTAATCTGAATTAGACAAGAGCAGAGGACCTTTGCTAACATCTAGCATCGAATCGGCAAACACGAGAGCACCGGAGAGGGAATCAAACTCACCGTAGGTCCTGCTTGAAGGATAGAAGAGGAAGGGGCCGACGGCCATGGCGGACGGAGAGCACCCGGAGGGGGCGCAACCCGCGGATCCACGCCAACGACCCTGATTACGCCTGGAGGTGCAGAGCATCACCTCAACGCACGACGACCACGACCGCACTTGAATCCATGCCAATCCCCAAACCCTAGGGTTCGGGACGGCGTCGATCATGTCCTTTGAAGAGTCTTTATCAAAGTATTTGCAAATTGTGTGTTATCATATATGCTATAAAGAAAGAAAATATTATTTTCACAAATAAGGAAATTATAGATATTATCCTAAGTGCTGATATGATGGAGCAATAGAACTTAGAGTTCTAATTGCAACAATGATGATCAAGTAGGGACTTAATAACCCCTGACATCAGTGATTCTAGCGCCATATATTACGCGTTATCCATGAGATTTGGAATGGGACACGAAAGTCAGCTGTATCTTCTTCCTCTCGCATGAAGCCGGATGTGCAGGTCGTGGCTGTTATCCTCGTAGCATGCATATTAATTGGTAATTCATAGAGGATATGCAGCATATGGGTGGGAACCCTCAACGTCCCATGATAGTTCTGGCATCTAATGGTTTGTACAAGCCATTGCCGTAATTCATTATGTGGGCATGGTGTACACCAAGGAGGCATGCAGGGTCGCGAAGGGGGCAGTGATTGGCTTGGACCAACTACTGGGCCCCACATCATGGAATTGTGGACGGGAAAGTACGCCCGGTTGTGCAACAAGGAGTTGATCTCTCATGGGTAAAGTAACGCACCTCTGCAGAGTGTAAGAATTGTAACTTGTTACTCCCTGTTCCAGGAAGGAGCTACGAACGCACCAGGAAAGGAACTCCATGCAAGTTCTAGTCAACCTGTGAAGGCTGATTGTCATAGTCTTTCAGAATAAAATCAATCTTTGAAGAAAGATTTAAAAAAACTGCATAGTGCCAAGGATTTATAATCTGAGGTGGTAGTTAGAGCATCAAACTTCCCACCTTGCATATAATTAACTTTTTGGGTAACGCTGTTACTCATTATTTCCTTTGATCCCTTGCTTAGACTCTGAGGATTCCGAAGACGTGCCAATGTATGCAGCCGAATGCCAAGAAGACGTGTTCTACGAGGAACCTGATCTATCCGGAGGAGTTGAAGGCGTGGACTACGAGATCCGCTACGGTGTCGATGGGAACGAGTCCACTTAAGGGTCTAGTTAGTAGTAACTAATGGAGCTGAGCAGCATGAGCTCTATAAAATAAACTGTTGAGCCCCACTCCTAGTCAGAGTTGTTACTTTTAAATTTCCGCTAAACATCTTATATTTTGGTTTGTAAGTTGGATCTTTTGGAAGTCTTGAACTTCCAGTATTGTAATAATAATAATGTGTGTACCTTTGTAATATGGACCCGCAATGTTTCTGTTGTATCACTCTAAGGGATGTGGTATTTGCGGAACGGTGTTCTGTGGATGTCATGTCAACGACTATAGTGTACTACAGATGCAGTGGTATGCTAGGTCACCGCAGTTGGTATCAGAGCAAATTGCTTTGATCTTAGGGTGGAAACCTAGTTAAGGGTATTGCCTGTAGGAGATTTGGCAACGATAAATAATTCTATAAAAGTATTATAATGGGTATTCAAATGAGAATATTCCGTTATATATTTTAGTGCGATAATTCTTTGTTATGATGCAATATATTATTGGATACTAATCAAAACTATTTTTCTGATATACAGAGATATGCACCAAAGTTTCCAAAAGAGACTTTGGTAAGGAAAGAGGAGACTCTTGATGATTATCAAGGATCATTTACAGACCAACTTCGTTAACTTCTAAAGCTTTTTAATTGTACAACTAGAATTCCAGTGAACACTATCACTTATCTTGATGGACGGATGTTATCCAAGTATCGTGTGAGTATCCAACTTCCAGAGAAGCTTGTACTGTACCACGATCTACCCATAGGAGAAGGTAGGAGTCATTTAGCAGCCTATCATGTTGCTGTTGTGGAGGCAGTAGCTAATATCCGGGAGTAGAAAACCAAGGAGCTAGAAGGTAGCACATTTTCTGTGATACCTCATGATTCTATAGACTCGAAGCTTATACCGGATCATCTTAATTTAGTTAAGAAGCATCCTAAGTTAGCTTCCAAGTTTATGTACAGATACCGGACACTCGTTGCGTCTTTTTATAATACTCATCAAGTGATTGTTGAAGACAAAAATGACATGTTAGAGGATCTAACTGATCCGGAAAGGAGGAAGCAGTTAGCATCCTAGTTAGAGAGAGAAGCAAGTAGTAGTGCAACACCTATCTTTAAGGATATACCAATAGATCCGGAATCTTTTACACCATATCCTTACTCACCAAGACCTGAACCTACACATGATCCTACTATAGATATGCGGTATGCAGTACCATAGGGCTCAGAGGATGGTTCTGACTCAGAATTTCCTATTGAGAACTCGGATGGATGGAGAATGGGATCATATAATGGATCTCATGAACACCAGATGTCCACAGATGGTTCTGACAGAAATGTTGGACAATCTAGTTGGATGGGTGCAGGGATGAATCCTAATAATAGAAGTAGGAATACCATGTCAATAGATGATCAGGATGAAGAAGAAGATCCTGAGGAAAGACTGTTTGAATCATCAACATTTTCTCAAAGCCCAGGGAATATACATTATCCAGTATTCAATTATCTGGTCCACAAGAGCACCTGGTTAGCAGCAGGATTTGCGTATCCTTTTGACAACTCTAGAGATGAAGCTCAGGAGATGCAGGCTGGAGATAATGTTGAATATGTTTCTGAAGACTTTTCAAATGGAGGGAGTTGATGCAAAGTTGAGTAATGACTCAAGTCCTAATACTTCAGATACAGAGTATGTTCCTTCTGGAAGGCCATTTGTTCCACAAACTGTGCGACGGTCAACACGTCATCACGGTTGGACCTCAGGCATGTATGATGAGCGTAGTTACTATTATAAAGAGACAACTAGACAGTAGTATCAAGTATTGTGTATTGTACTCTAGAAATAAGGAAGTTTTGTAAAATACCAATATGGTATATGTTGTAATGACTTTATATCATTATGATATTATATGTAAAATGAATATTTGGATTTCTTTGGATCTTTATTGTGTGACTAGTTCTGTGCATAAAGTCGAGCTCAAAACACATGTGCATGTTGTAATTATGAGTATTTGCTTTATGATGCAGGACTAGGGGTCATGGATATGGGGGTAGAAATGGAAACTGAGCAGCAGCGGATGGAGCGTGAGGCCAAGGAAAAAGCCGATGCTGATACAGTAAATCAAGGAGAATTACTACCACCACCAATGAGGCCGTTAATGGAGCAGAACTTTATGCAATGTATGCAAATGATGCAAGAGACCCAGAACAAGTTCATGGAAGAATTTCTGGGTAGAGCAAATCAGAGGGCACCTGAAGGTGGAGGAGTGAGTTTATCTTATTTCCAGAATGCAAGACCGTTACCTTTTGCATCAGCTCCTGAACCAATGGATGCAGAAGACTGGTGAGCAGATACAGAGAGGAAGCTGAAAACTGTAGGTTGCAATGATGAGGAAAAATTGAGGTATGCAACTCATCTGCTGACCGGACCTGCAGCATCATGGTGGGAAAATCAATTAGCTATGCAACCACCAGGAAGGGAGTTTACCTGGGAGGAGTTCAAGCAAAGATTCCGTGAATATCATGTTCTGGAAAGCGTCATGGAGTTGAAGAGGAGAGAATTTGAGGAGCTTCAGCAAGGATATACTAGTGTCATGAAGTACATCCCGGAGTTTAGCCAACTGTCTCGTTATGCTGAGGAGGATGTTAACACCGAAGAGAAGAGGAAGAAACGTTTCTTGCGTGGATTAAATCCGTTTGAGTCACATCCCAAAATTTTCCAAATTTTGAAATGTGAAAAAGAAATAAACAAAATAAATAAAGAATGAAATTTATGGGGAAAAGAAACTTTTTGCTTCTAATTGGAAACATTAAAACCTTTTAAACTATTACAAAAGTCCCCCCCCCCCCAAAAAAAGGCACTCCTTAAAATAAAAATAGCATTTAACAAAAACCCTAAGATCAAAGCATCAAGATTATCCATATAACTCCTCTACTTCAAAATTATAATTTGCAAGGTTACCCTTCACAATCTTTTTCACAAACTTCCTGTATTTGAAAATCTATTTTTAATCTTGAGGAATGTTCTCAACCAAAAACCATCTATACATCTCAACTACTTCATTTACATTTTTCAAACAACCTTTGTTTTGAACCAAAAATAAAAGCAAAGAGTCTCGTTTTAAAATAAGCACCATAGCTTATGTGAGCTATTTTAAGATTTTATAAAATTATCCTCTCATATTTTCAAACTTTAATTCATGGTTATCCATGTAAAGTGGAACTAAATCGAATCAAGTTCAAATAAGAAAAGAATCCAAGTCATTCCAAATATATTGCCCTGCAACTAGGCCAATATCGCACACATAATCGCATAATAATTGACTAATTAATAATTGAAAAATAAATATTTCCAAATATATAAAATTTATGTCCTAAATATTGCCCATGAATTTACAAACCCGTAGAAATTTGAATCCAGAATGAACTCTAAATCAAAAGTTATAAAAGAATTAAGAAATAGGAAAAAATATAAAACAAAAAAAAATAGAGAGGCCGGCCAGGCCAGCCAAAATGGGCCGGCCCAACCAGGCCGATCGGCACGAGGCGACCACGCACATACACGAAGGCAGGTACAGGAAGGAACCAGGTGCATTTGGTCTTCATTTTCTTTGAATCTAATGCTCCTAAATGACTCTTAATTGCCCTCCTAAATTGCACTAAATGTCCTCTAATTTCTCTCCCTCTTTAATCTTCTTTAATCCAGCCCCACCCCCTCCTATATAAACCCCACTACAGGAAAGTTCAAAGTTTTCAACTCATCATACCTCCATTTTCGTCCAAAATTCTTCCCAATCTTCTCCACCAAAATAGACCTTCAAGACGACCTCGGATCGCGGCGGCTTGAAGACGGAAGTTGTTACCCTCGTCAAGACGGTTCCATTCCCGTTGGTTTGACCTTGTTTCGTTCATCGAGGTGAGAGAAAAACTAAATCAAAGATTCAGATCTTAGAAGGTATAATTCAATCTACGCCCACCTCGTTGCTCCAAACATAATTTCCTTTGAACAGTAGATAGGTCTAGTTGTTATCTACAACTTTCATGTAAAAAGTTTTTCCATCTGAGCAACTTTTTCTGTAGTCAAATCTGACATCATCATGACATCACCGTAGTCAACAGTCAACTCAGTCAGATTAGTCAAAGTCAATTTCAGTCAATTCCCGAGTTTGACTTTTCCATATTTTAGTATGAACTCGTATAATTCATAGAAAAAGATTTAGAAGTCCAAAAATTATAAATTTCGTATCCCTGAAAAGCTGAGATTCTGTAGAATCCATTTCTGCAATAATATTACTTATTATCTGTACAAAATTTGATTTATAAATTAAATGGTTTAATTGGTCATTTTCACCATAAAAATTATATCTTTAGTTCTGTATATCCAAATTTAGCAAATAATATGTCTACGGATTCAAAAAAACGAGTAGAACACAGTGGACCCATAATTCGGTATTTTTGAGTATGTTAAAATCACGTTTTGTACAAAACCATTTTTGGAGTATTTTGAGTATAAAAATTGTTGTGTAAATTATTTTTAAGTAAATCCTTTTGCAAATGGTTGTAAATTGAACCCTCTGTACAGTATGAACAAAATATAATTTTATTCTAGTATAAATAAGACTGTGGCAATTATTTAGTGAGAATGACCTTTCCAACTGTTAGAAAATGTTGCTAATTGCTACAATTGCACAAATGGTTGCATTTGTAATCTTGAAAATATAAAATGTTCATAAATCACTTAGTAATGTTCAGAACCTTTCTATAAAAATTTGTACAATAAAAATTTCCATCTTGCATGTTTGCATACTTTGCATATTTTTGTGTTGCCATTAGTGTTGATCTTGTGTATGTTTTGTCTTGGTTGTTTTGCTTGATAGATTGTGTTGATTGTCAAGTGTGTTATTGCAAAGATGTACCAACACCACCAAATACTAAGGCAAGTGGCACTATCATCCATGTCCTACTATTTTCATTACACTTAGTGGAATTTTTGTAGTATGCATGATAGGATGACTATGTTACTATGCTATGCTATGTCCTATTAGGAAAATCCTTTATATCTTCCTTAGTGAAAATATCGTAGTTGTAGTATGCTTAGCTATGCTATAGACTTGGGATGGAATACATGATGTGATTATATGAAGTGTTGGAAAAAAATATATGTTTTATATAATAAAACAAATACTCAATGAACCACCTAGGTGGACTGAGGATACTCAAGGTTTGGACAAGGTGGCAACAAAGGGAACCATGTTTATATGGCTATCTTTTTGTATGTACACTAGAAGAAAACCACCCAGGGACTTAGAGATTGAACATGTTTCTCGTGATTGGCTTTAGGTATGACCACATGCTAAATGGGCTCGCTTAGTCAACTACATAGTGGAAGACCCATGCATTGGCATCTTCAGTTAACTAGAATTGTGTAAGGGAACTTGAAACCCTACATTGGTGCACGGATGACAAGCTAGCATTGTGTATTGGGAGGACTTCTATGGAAAGACTTTGTCACATTCTCAATCTACGACTCCATCTTGGTGAGTACTTATCCAGATCCTTGGTGGCATCAAGATGAGATTGTGTCATGTGGGTTAAGTGTACAACTTCTGCAGAAGATCAAAATTCTAAGTACTTAGCCGTGTCCCCGGTTATGGACAATACTGAGCAACTAAGGCCTGAAGCTATGGAAGATCTCGACATTCCAATTTCTCAAAGTAAAACTTGATGGTGACAACAAGGGATTTGAAGCACTTGGAGTTTTCCAAGAAGTTCAGAAAGATTTGACAAAAGATCTAAACTATTTTCAAAACATGGGATAAAACTATATTGCTTTCTGCAAATGAGCCTAACCTCACTTAGCCAAATATGCATGTAAATGTTAGGATCCACTTATTTATACATAGTAGTGAAGCTTGCCAATACAATTCAAATGTATTGACCCTTGTGGCTGTAACTTATTATGTTGCAGGTTTGTTTGATATTAGTGAAGTTTAATGATTAGGATTACAAGTCTACAACCAACATGTCTGTCTGTGGCACTTTGAAGATGAAGGACCCCATGCTATTTATATTCTACTGCATTGTAATGAGATAGCCAAATGAGCTATGTAAGATGTAATAGATTATTTTTATTCCTGGTTATAAAGTTGTATTATGACCTTTGTTTCTTGATATTACATCTTAACTGTGGATGCTAGCTACTGATCCAGGGACTAGCATTGTAAACACAGGGATCTCTACCTTATTAAAGGTTGGGAACCTTACAGATGGTATCAGAGCATTGTGTTGCCTGTAGGATTGTAACCCTAGGATTGGACAAAACCCCTTAGAAAAATAGGAGTTGTATTTGTTCCAAAAACTTATTTACAGACAATCTTGTAAACTCTTTCCTCAACCTTTTTGGTTTTGATTCTACATCTCTTCCTTTTCAACTTGATGGACAAATCCTCCACCATGAGCAAAGACTTGACCAACACCAATGACTTCAACTTCAGTTTCACCAAGGACTTCAACTTGGACATCACTAAGGACTACAAGTGAGAACCAAGAGACATTAGATTGCCTGCCAACTACCTAAGACAATGATAACATGTTAGTGTGTGGATCATACTGACCTATGAGGTATGACTATACTAGGTTGATTGTTTCAAGAAAACTTGTTGTTTCCTTCAACTCATGAGTTAAACTCATAAGTTGTTAAGTTATTAGTTGCTTGTTGGTTATTTGATTAAACTTGTTTGTTTTGGGTTGTGTGTTAGAACTTATTTAGATCTATTTATCATTACTTATCCCTATTAAACCAACAGATGCCTCCGAGACGTTTCAAAAACCTTTGGATTTCAATCATTAAACCCATAGTCAAGTGGACCATCAATGTAACCCTATGAGACTTTCTTTTAAGGGTGGTAGTACCCTAGTTGTCTTCAAGCCAACTTGTAACCCTAGCCTTCCAAAATCTCGGGATGAGATTTCTTTTAAGGGTGGTAGCCTGTCACATCCCAAAATTTTCCAAATTTTGAAATGTGAAAAAGAAATAAACAAAATAAATAAAGAATGAAATTTATGGGGAAAAGAAACTTTTTGCTTCTAATTGGAAACATTAAAACCTTTTAAACTATTACAAAAGTTCCCCCCCCCCAAAAAGGTACTCCTTAAAATAAAAATAGCATTTAACAAAAACCCTAAGATCAAAGCATCAAGATTATCCATATAACTCCTCTACTTCAAAATTATAATTTGCAAGGTTCCCATTCAAAATCTTTTTCACAAACTTCCTGTATTTGAAAATCTATTTTTAATCCTGAGGAATGTTCTCGACCTAAAACCATCTATACATCTCAACTACTTCATTTACATTTTTCAAACAACCTTTGTTTTGTTTTGAACCAAAAATAAAAGCAAAGAGTCTCGTTTTAAAATAAGCACCATAGCTTATGTGAGCTATTTTAAGATTTTATAAAATTATCATCTCATATTTTCAAACTTTAATTCATGGTTATCCATGTAAAGTGGAACTAAATCGAATCAAGTTCAAATAAGAAAAGAACCCAAGTCATTCCAAATATATTGCCCTGCAACTAGGCCAATATCGCACACACGCAATCGTACACTAATTGACTAATTAATAATTGAGAAAAATAAATATTTACAAATATATAAAATTTATGTCCTAAAATATTGCCCATGAATTTACAAACCCGTAGAAATTTGAATCGGTAAATTCAGAGCTCTAAATCAAAAGTTATAAAAGAATTAAGAAATAGGAAAAAATATAAAACAAAAAAAAATAGAGAGGCCGGCCAGGCCAGCCAAAATGGGCCGGCCCAACCAGGCCGATCAGCACGAGGCGACCAGGCACGTACACCAAGGCAGGTACATGAAGGAACGAGGAGCATTTGGTCTTCATTTTTTTGAATCTAATGCTCCTAAATGACTCTTAATTGCCCTCATAAATTGCACTAAATGTACTCTAATTTCTCTTCCTCTTTAATCTCCTTTAATCCAGCCCCCACTCCCCTCCTATATAAACCCCACTACATGAAAGTTCAAAGTTTTCAACTCATCATACCTCCATTTTCGTCCAAAATTCTTCCAATCTTCTCCACCAAAATAGACCTTCAAGACGACCTCGGATCGCGGCGGCTTGAAGACGGAAGTTGTTCCCCTCATCAAGACGGTTCCATTCCCGTTGGTTTCACCTTGTTTCGTTCATCGAGCTGAGAGAAAAACGCAATCAAAGATTCAGATCTTAGAAGGTATAATTCAATCTACGCCCACCTCGTTGCTCCAAACACAATTTCCTTTGAACAGTAGATAGATCTAGTTGTTATCTACAACTTTCATGTAGAAAGTTTTTCCATCCGAGCAAATTTTTCTGTAGTCAAATCTGACATCATCATGACATCAGCGTAGTCAACAGTCAACTCAGTCAGATTAGTCAAAGTCAATTTCAGTCAATTCCCGAGTTTGACTTTTCCAGATTTTAGTATGAACTCGTATAATTCATAGAAAAAGATTTAGAAGTCCAAAAATTATAAATTTGGTATCCCTGAAAAGCTGAGATTCTGTAGAATCCATTTTTGCAATAATATTACTTATTCTCTGTACAAAATTTGATTTATAAATTAAATAGTTTAATTGGTCATTTTCACCATAAAAATTATATCTTTAGTTCTGTATATCCAAATTTAGCAAATAATATGTCTATGGATTCAAAAAAACGAGTAGAACACACTGGACCCATAATTCGGTATTTTTGAGTATGTTAAAATCACGTTTTGTACAGAACCATTTTTGGAGTATTTTGAGTATAAAAATTGTTGTGTAAATTATTTTTAAGTAAATCCTTTTGCAAATGGTTGTAAATTGAACCCTCTGTACAGTAAGACCAAAATATAATTTTATTCTAGTGTAAATAAGACCGTGGCAATTATTTAGTGAGAATGACCTTTCCAACTGTTAGAAAATGTTGCTAATTGCTACAATTGCACAAATGGTTGCATTTGTAATCTTGAAAATATAAAATGTTCATAAATCACTTAGTAATGTTCAGAACCTTGCTATAAAAATTTGTACAGTAAAAATTGCCATCTTGCATGTTTGCATACTTTGCATATTTTTGTGTTGCCATTAGTGTTGATCTTGTGTATGTTTTGTCTTGTTTGTTTTGCTTGATAGATTGTGTGGATTTTCAAGTGTGTTATTGCAAAGAGTGTACCAACACCACCAAATACTAAGGAAAGTGGCACTATCATCCATGTCCTACTATTTTCATTACACTTAGTGGAATTTTTGTAGTATGCATGATAGGACGACTATGTTACTATGCTATGCTATGTCCTATTAGGAAAATCCTTTATATCTTCCTTA
The DNA here is from genome assembly GCA_030063025.1 of Avena longiglumis. NCBI lineage: Eukaryota > Viridiplantae > Streptophyta > Magnoliopsida > Poales > Poaceae > Avena > Avena longiglumis. Next base: position 81,610,397 of record CP125978.1, read on the forward strand.
GTGAAAACATCGTAGTTATAGTATGCTTAGCTATGCTATAGACTTGGGATGGAATACATGATGTGATTATATGAAGTGTTGGAAAAATATATATGTTTTATATAATAAAACAAGTACTCAATGAACCACCTGGGTGGACTGAGGATACTCAAGTTTTGGACAAGGTGGCAACAAAGGGAACCATGTTTATATGGCTATCTTTTTGTATGTACACTAGAAGAAAACCACCAGGACTTAGAGATTGAACATGTTTCTCGACAAGGAGCTTTCGTGTACGACCACATGCTAAATGGGCTCTGGCTTAGTCAACTACATAGTGGAAGACCCATGCATTGGCATCTTCAGGTTAACTAGAATTGTGTAAGGAACTTGAAACCCTACATTGGTGCTGGATGACAAGCTAGCATTGTGTATTGGGAGGACTTCTATGGAAAGACTTTGTCACATTCTCAATCTCAAGACTCCATCTTGGTGAGTACTTATCCATGCCAGGTGGCATCAAGATGAGATTGTGACATGTGGGTTAAGTGTACAACTTCTGCAGAAGATCAAAATTCTAAGTACTTAGCCGTGTCCCCGGTTATGGACAATACTGAGCAACTAAGGCCTGAAGCTATGGAAGATCTCGACATTCCAATTTCTCAAAGTAAAACTTGATGGTGACAACAAGGGATTTGAAGCACTTGGAGTTTTCCAAGAAGTTCAGAAAGATTTGACAAAAGATCTAAACTATTTTCAAAACATAGGATAAAACTATATTGCTTTCTGCAAATGAGCATAACCCCACTTAGCCAAATATGCATGTAAATGTTAGGATCCACTTATTTCTACATAATAGTGAAGCTTGCCAATACAATTCAAATGTATTGACCCTTGTGGCTGTAACTTATTATGTTGCAGGTTTGTTTGATATTAGTGAAGTTTAATGATTAGGATTACAAGTCTACAACCAACATGTCTGCCTGTGGCACTTTGAAGATGAAGGACCCCATGCTATTGTTATATTCTGCTGCATTGTAATGAGATAGCCAAATGAGCTATGTAAGATGTAATAGATTATTTTTATTCCTGGTTATTAAGTTGTATTATGACCTTTGTTTCTTGATATTACATCTTAACTGTGGATGCCAGCTATTGATCCAGGGACTAGCATTGTAAACACAGGGATCTCGACCTTATTAAAGGTTGGGAACCTTATAGTTTGTGAAGATGCATCTAAGGTTAGCCAATAAGCAAACTTATCAGCAGTTGTTGGATACAGCCATTACTTTTGAGGATGATTACAAGAATGTCCAAGAGGACCGGAGGAAGAGAGCCAAGAAGGAAACCAAGATAATTCAGGCAAGCAAACCTAAACCTAACCTGGAGTTCAAACCCCGGAATAGGAATTATGGCAACAACAACAATAACAATAACAAGGGCAGTGGTGGAAATCAATCTAATCCGAGAAGGAATGTTATCTGTAACAACTGTGGAATTCCAGGGCATTTCCAGAGGGAGTGCAAAAAGCCTGTAGTGATCTGTTATGGTTATGGTCAGAAGGGGCATATCAAGCCGGATTATCCGAGCAAACCACCGGGAGGATGGCCTACCAAGGGAGGAGGACAAGCCAGTGGAGGAAATGGATAGCCCAATAAAGGAGGAAACAATGGCAAGAACAATAATGGCAAGAGAAACCGACCTACCGGAAAACTGAACTGTGCAACCCTCGAGGAGGTGGATAATTCGGAGCATGCAGTAATAGGTACGCTCAATATCCTTACCAATCCCGGCAAAGTTCTATTTGATACTGGTGCAACTACTTCATTCATTTATGAAGAATTCTGTGATAAGTTCGGGATTAGAAGGGCAACTTTAGAACGTCCTATGACCGTAGTTACGGCAGGAGGGAATGTGATTGTACGCCACATAAAACAAGATCAGGTTATCTCGATCTGTGGTTATACATATTTCGCAGACCTTTATGTGATTCCTTTGAAGGGAATTGCAGTAGTGCTTGGGATGGATTGGATGATGGAATACGAAGCTCAGATTAATTGTGAGGAGAAAACTGTCTCAATCAAAACTCCAAGTGGAGCAAGGATAGTTTACCAGGCAGATAAACACAGTCATATCATGGTGGATCTGCAGTTGAACTCAATGAAGGAAGTTAAATTAGAAGAAATTCCTGTAGTTAATGAATTCCAAGATGTTTTCCCAACGGAATTACCAGGAATGCCACCATACCGGGAGATAGAGTTCACCATTGACCTAATGCTTGGTACAACACCAATAGCTTAGGCACCATATAAAATGGGACCCAAGGAGTTGAAAGAACTCAAGAAGCAAATTGATGAGTTAGCAAGAAAAGGATTTATTCAGGAAAGTGTATCTCCATGGGGAACACCAGTAATTTTTGTGGATAAGAGATGGTGGAAGACGAATGTGTGGCGATTATACAAATCTGAACAACGTGACGATCAAGAACAAGTATCCTTTACCAAGAATTCAAGATTTTTTTGATCAAGTGAAAGGAGCTGGAGTATTTTCAAAGATCGATTTAAGATCTGGATACCATCAAATAAAAATCAAGCCGGAAGATGTTCCAAAAGAAACATTTGTCTCAATATATGGACACCATAAGTATTTGTTGGTACCATTTGGTTTGACCAATGCACCGGCAATATTCATGAATCTGATGAACAAGATCTTCATGCCATATTTGGATAAGTTTGTCATCGTATTTATTGATGATATTATGATATATTCCAAGGATAAGGAAGAGCATGCTGACCATTTGAGAATAGCATTGCAGACTTTAAGAGAACATAAGCTTTATGCTAAGTTCAGTAAGTGTGAGTTTTGGTTAGATGAGGTAGAATTCCTCGGTCATGTGATCAGTAAAGATGGGATTGTTGTGAATCCATCTAAAGTTCAATCGGTACTAGAGTGGACTGCACCAACCAATGTGAAACAAATTCGAGGTTTCCTAGGAATGGCTGGTTATTATCGGAGATTCATTGAAAGTTTCTCCAAAATATCCGGACCAATGACCAAATTATTAAGGAAAAATACACCATTTAAGTGGGATGAGAAGTGTGAAGCAAGTTTCCAAGAGTTGGAAACAAGATTAACCACTGCTCCAATCCTAGTAGTTCCTGAAACAGGGAAGGATTTCACTGTATACTGTGATGCATCTAAAGAAGGTTTGGGTTGTGTATTAATGCAAGATCGGAAAGTAATTGCTTATGGTTCAAGACAATTGAAACCACATGAAGTCAACTATCCAACTCATGATTTAGAGTTAGCAGCAGTAGTTTTTGCACTGAAAGGATGGAGGCATTTTCTTTGTGGAGCCAGATGTGAGTTATACACTGACCATAAAAGTCTCAAATATTTCTTCACTCAAAAGGAATTGAACATGAGACATAAGCGTTGGTTGGAATTAATCAAAGATTATGACCTAACAATCAATTACACCCCCGGAAAAGCAAATGTTGTAGCAGATGCTTTAAGCAGAAAGAGTGCAGATATTCAGCCTAGCAACAGAGAGTTACCAAAAGAGTTACAAATGGACTTGGAAAGATTAGAACTCCATTTCATCAGGACAGAGGTTCTTGGAGGATTAGCGACTATGCAGGTAGTTGCATAACATGACAGTGATCTTAAGCAAGAAATTTTTAGACGTCAAGAAGAAGACCCTTTTATTGCGGAGGAAATTCGGAGGATATCTCAAGGGCAAAAATTAGTTTTTCGCCTTGGAGATTATGGATCTTTATGGTTCCAAGATCGTTTATGTGTTCCAGATGTGACTGAGATCAGAAATGTCATACTCAAAGAAGCACATGCTACCCCATATTCTATACATCCAGGGAGTACTAAGATGTATATGGATTTAAAGGAACTATTCTGGTGGAATAACATGAAAAGAGATATTGCTAAATATGTATCTGAATGCCATACTTGTCAAAGAGTGAAAGTTGAACATCAAAATCTAGCAGGACCATTACAACCCTTAGAAATTCCTAAATGGAAATGGGAGGAAATAGGCATGGATTTTATCATAGGATTACCTATGACACCAAAAAAGAAGGACATGATATGGGTAATAGTGGACAGACTCACTAAGAGTGCACATTTTATTCCAGTGAATCAAAAGGATAATGCCGAGAAGTTAGTTGAAGTATATGTTAAAGAGATAGTAAGTAAGCATGGAGTACCCAAGAAGATCGTAACTGATAGGGGATTAGTGTTTACTTCAGCATTTTGGAAGCAATTGCATGAAGCACTTGGTTCAAAGTTAGATTTCAGCACGGCATATCATCCTAAGACAGGAGGTCGAACTGAAAGAACAAATCAAATACTAGAAGACATGTTGAGGGCTTGTGCACTAGATTTTGGAGGAACATTGTCACATCCCAAAATTTTGCAAATTTTGATATGTGAAAAATAAATAAACCAAATAAAATTTTGTTGAAATTTAGGGTGAGAAGAAACTTTTTGATTCCAATTGGAAACATCAAAACCTATTTTGATCAAATAAAATCCTGAAGGGGTTTACAAAGATAAACAAATAATAATTAATAAAGTTATAATAGTTGGAATTACCATTTTTGGATCTTTAAATAAAAAGATATGGTTTTTATAAGCAAAGGTAGAAATAATGAATAAGGACTATTTTTTAAAAAAAAAAGCCAAATTAAATCTTGGCCAAGCTTTTAAAATAAAATATTTTGTTTGATAAAAATAGTAAAGGTTTATTTAAATAAAACCATGAGGATTTATTTATATCCAAATTTCATTCAAGTATAGAAATTTTCCTATTTTGAATGATCATCAAAAACTTATTAAAGTATTTTAAATTATATTTCAAGGTGTTTTAGTTTTCAAGTAAAACCTACTGAAAAGATTTTTGTAGGAATTTATAAAGTCAAAAAGAGTTTTTAAACAAATTTGAATCCTATTTGAAATAAAGACTAAAGCCTATTTATTTGTTTTTAATAAATAATAAACCCTAATAATAATTATTTTATTTTGGACTTTGGAATATGTTGTTAAACAGAATTAAATTATACCCAAAAGTTTGGTGGTGGTTTGAATTCAAATGGAGTTTGAATTGTTTGAAATAAAATCAAAACAGAAAAATAAAAAGCATTCAGTATAAAAAAATGAATCAAACCCAACCCATCTGGCCCTAAGCCCAGCGGTAGCCCAACTAAACCCCTCTGCCGAATCGTTTTTCACTCAACTGCGCACCCGCTAAGTCGCTGACCAGTGGACCCAGTAAACACTCCCTCCCTCTCATGTCGGCCGGACCCTCACCTCGCCGTCGTCTTCACCGCGACCACGTCCCCCTCGCCGTTTCTGCCATTGATTGCGGCGATCAATTCGCGTTGATGGCTGGGTTTAACTCGACAGCAACCACGCTCGATTAAACGCCTCGCCTTCCTCTCTCTTCCCCCCCCAAGCCACGCTCCCTCTCGGCCACCAGGCTGCACAAATTGCACGCCCAAGCAACCACTGCTCCGACGAGCTCCTCCGTCGATTCCGGCAAACTGCAACCGCCCCTCACCTCCCACTGCACGTGATCTTGCTCCCCATCTCCTGGCGCATCTCCCAGTGCCAACCGCTTGGCCGCGCCCGCTCCACAACATCGGCAATCTCGACACCAAGCACCACCGTCATCTTCCATTTTCTCCGGCGAGTTTTTCCCGGTGAGTACCGACCGCCCCGAGCCCTCCCGATGATGCTCCTGTAATCCCCAGCCCTGTACGCATCTAACCCCGTGTTCCGTTTGCCTTAGCGCGCTCGCAAACTCCGTCCCCGACAACCGTGACGAACCCGACGCCGCAAGCTCCGAGCAATCGCCGCTTCTCGGCGCCCTCGACCAGCCCACCACACCTCGAGCCCGCACTCCCACGAGCACGGTGAGCTACTCCTTCCTCTCCTCGCTTAAATCATCGCCAACGCCATCGTCGAAAGCACGCGCGCGCCGCCGCCAGCGCCGCTAGTCTGTGGTCAAACACGTTGTGCCCGTTGGATCTTGATCTTGCGGCTGAGATTAGATTTAATCGAAGGGGTATCGTGTGCTATGTGCCGCACGATCTCATTTAGATCCAACTACCCACAGAGCTCAATCCGTGTAAACAAAGATCGCCAAGAATATTAAGACACGTGGCCAGACTCAGGATTTAAATTAGAAATTTGATCTATTAGATTTGCAAACTTGTAAAATTCATAACTTTAATTCTACACGTCCAAATTTTGCAAATTTTATATCAATGGATTCAGAAGAACAAGTACTTTGCAACCATGCACTTTGTTTAATGTTTTTCTTCTGGAAAATTGGTTGAAATTGCAGAAACTTGTGTAGGCATAATTTGAATATAAAAATTGTTCTAGATATATTTTTAAGGTCAAATCTTTGCAAAATGGATTGTTTTGAACCTGCTGACCATAGGAACCAACTTATGAATTTAAAAACGTATTTTGTGAAGTTAAGGGATAAATATTTGAATTAGCTCATTTCTATTCAAATAAAAATATTGTTTATCGTTTAGAAATGATTTTTGAGTGAAACCTTTGGGAAATGATTTGATTCAAACCTTCTAAACCTAAAACACCAAGTTTTGAGATTAAGAACATATTTGATGAACCATATAAAGTTATTGCTTTGCTAAAAGATATTTTCAACAACATAAAATATCACCTTAGCATAATATTTGGTTTATGAGATAAAACCTTTTGCAAATGGTTTTACCACTTTAGTAAATGACCACTTTGAGCTTTAAAATGTTTAGAGCCTAATATAAACCACTTTTCTAAATAAAACTATCTTTTGCATGCCTGCATGCATTGCCTTGTTTCTATTATTTTATGTGTGATAAATTGTTTGAATGTTGGTTTGAAAATGTGTTTGCTTGATTGAATTGTAGTGCAGTTAGAAGAGTGTGATATTTGAAAGATCAAGAATTGAACCAACATTCTCTACTAAAAAGGCAAGTGACACTATCATCCATGTCCTACTATTTTCATTACACTTAGTGGATTTTTGTAACATGCATGATAAGAACTACTATATTTTATGCTAAGCTAAATCCTAATAGGATACCCTTATATCTTCCTTAGTGAAAACATTTAGTTGTAGTAATCTTAGCCCTGCTATATATTTGGGATGGGATACATTATATGATTACATGAAGTGTTGGAAAGATATATGTTTTATATAATAAAACAAGTACTCAATGAACCACCTGGGTGGAAAAGGATACTCAAGATTTGGACAAGGTGGCAACAAAGGAACCATGTTTATATGGCTATACTTTTGTCCGTGCACTAGAAGAAAACCACCCAGGAACTTAGAGATTGAACATGTTTCTCGTACAGTGGCTTCCGTGTACAACCACATGCTAAATGGGCTCTGGCTTAGTCAACTACATAGTGGAAGACCCATGCATTGGCATCTTCAGGTTAACTAGAATTGTGTATGGAAATATATCCCTACATTGGTGCCTGGTAGGCATTGTGTATTGGGAGGACTTCTATGGAAAGACTTTGTCACATTCTCGATCTGCTGGTACTCCATTTGGTGAGTACTTATCCAGCGGCCACTGGTGGCGTCAAGACGAGATTGTGTCATGTGGGTAAAGTGTACAACTTCTGCAGAAGATCAAATTCTAAGTACTTAGCCGTGTCCCCGGTTACGGACAACTCTGAGCAACTAAGGCCTGAAGCTATGGAATATCTCGACATTCCAATTCTCAAAGTAAAACTTGATGGTGACAACAAGGGATTAGAAGCACTTGGAGTTTTCCAAGGAGTTCAGAAAGATTTGACAAAAGATCAAAACTATTTTGAAAAGATAGGATAAAGCTATATTGCTTCTGCAAAAGAGCCTAAACCCTACTTAGCCAAATATGCATGTAATGATAGGATCCACTTATTACTACATAGTAGTGAAACTTGCCAATACAATTCAAATGTATTGACCCTTGTGGCTGCAACTTATTATGTTGCATGTTTGTTTGATATTAGTGAAGTTTATTGATTAGGATTACAAGTCTACAACCAACATGACTGCCTATGGCACTTTGGAGATGAAGGACCCCATGCTATTGTTATATTCTGCTGCATTGTAATGAGATAGCCAAATGAGCTATGTAAGATGTAATGAATTATTTTATTCCTGGTTATAAAGTTGTATTATGACCTTTGTTTCTTGATATTACATCTTAACTATGGATGCTAGCTACTGATCCAGGGACTAGCATTGTAAACACAGGGATCTCTACCTTATTAAAGGTTGGGAACCTTACAAACATGGGAGGATCACTTACCGTTGGCAGAATTTTCTTATAACAATAGCTATCAGAGTAGTCTGAAGGCAGCTCCATATGAGGTTCTGTATGGAAGGAAGTGTAGATCCCCAATATTTTAGTATGAACCTGGAATCAGCAAAGAATTTGCGCCAGATTATATCAAGGAGAGACAAGACATCATTGATAAGATCAGGGATAGACTGAAAATAGCCCAGAGCAGGCAGAAAAGTTATGCGGATCAAAGCCGAAGATCTTGGTATCCAGAAGTAGGAGATATGGTCTATTTGAAAGTCAGTCCGATGAAAGGAGTAAAAAGGTTCAGAGTAAAAGGGAAATTAAGTCCAAGATATATCGGACCATTCAAGATACTGATTCAAAACAGAACTATAGCTTATGCTTTAGAGTTACCATCAAGACTGGCTCAAGTGCATAATGATTTTCATGTGTCACAACTTTGCAAATGTTTGAAAGTTCCAGAGGATGCAATAACACATCAAGAGATAGAACTACAAGCAGACCTGACTTATATTGAAAAGCCCTACAAGATTCTGGAAGAAAATTGGAAAATATTGAGGAATAGGGCAATCAAATATTGCAAGGTACAATGGGAACATCACCCTGAAAGGGAAGCCACATGGGAAAAGGAAGAGGATTTAAGAAATACTTATCCAGAACTATTCAGGTACATCTCTAACAAACTTCGGAAAGAAGTTTAATTTAAGGGGGGAAGTCTATAACATCCCAGCATTTAGGAACCTAACGAAGAGTAGAATTAGGATTATGTATTGTTGCATGCATCTATTTGTGAAAAGGTGGGTAAAATTTTCGCCAAATAAAACTTTGAATGATCAATGTTTCTTTCTTACTTTAAGATTAGATTTATACTTAAAGGAGGATTTTTATAAAATTTTATGTGATCTTAAAAGAAGTATGTGTGTTTTGAAATGGGTTTTAATTTAAAAAACTTAAGTGTTTGAATAATAATTTAAAAGATTTAAATATAAGATTTGAATCTTAAATTAATTAAGATATAGGTAGTATAACTTAAATCTCAAAACAATAGAAATTATGAAATTCATTTTCATATTATAAAGACATAAACAAATTACAACAGAATAAAGAATAAGGATATTATTTATTAATAATATAATCTTTATTACAATTGACTAAAATAAAGATTACAAGAACTATAAAAGAAAAATTACAAAGGACTAATAAAATTACATCTACTAACTATCCTATATCTAAAACCTAAACTACATCTTCATGTTTATCTTTGAACCTGCAAAACAAAGATTAAACAGAAATAAAACAAGATTAGTGTTAGTAGATATTTCTCTCAGATATGTCAGTGAGGTGCACTTGATAATCTCATCATTGAGAAATGTTAAGGAGGGGCAAGTTTCACCAATATGAAAGATTTCATCTTTCATAAATTCCCAGCCAGAATACAAATGACAGCCAAAAAGGGACCAATTCACCATCCAAGGTAAAAGTAAATTGGTAATAGTAAGTTCAAATTTTATGAACCTATCCATATGTGCATAGCAGGCACACACACAAGCATGCAAAGGGTGTGCTGTCGACGTCACAAGCACAGTCAGATCAAACAAAACTAGAGCACAGCCGTGGGGAATCACCTCAGTGCAACACCACACCACACCACAAACCGTGGTGAACATAAGTAAACCAAGAACAACAACCAAACCAACCACCAGATTAACCCAAACATCACCAGGATGGTGACATAAGGAGGGGGATGAACCAGGTGGACAACAAGGCCAAGCCCAGGAGCTAGGAGGAGCAGGCTAGCTCCAGATCAAGCACAGGAGTCCAGCAAAACCAGATCAAGATCATCACCAACTTACTCCACAAATATTAGCTTTTGTGGTGAGTTTCATAAAACCTTCACATGATCTAACCATCTTATTTAGAGAAAGGCATGTGTTGTTTTACAAAACAAACCCTTAGAAGACACCCAAGTGGGGTGAATCCATCATAGGGATTTCTGAAAATCTAAAGGCAAACAGCAAAGCACCAGAATCCAACAAGAGATCAGAGCAACATCCTTGCTCTGGTTGTCAAACAATATTCTACAATTCAATCATACATATACCTATGATCTATTTCTAGGCACATCCCTAAAAGAAGGGTAGCACCTTAGAAACAGATCTTTGGGATCCATAGATTGATCAAGATCACTATCATTTTTCCAAGCTATGATTCAATAAAGAATAGCTGGTACCACTACCAGGACTATATAGATGAACCAATTAGATAAGATTTGAATCCCTAAGCCTCAGACCAACATCATTGGTCATATGGAATTCAGATAAGAGCATTTGTATTTATGTTTCAAAGCCAAGATTATTTTAAACATAAACTAACCAAATCCATGGTTTAGAATCAAACTTGTGTGCCATACATGATGGTGTCACAAGAACAATCCATTATGAATCAGGAAAGACAGTAAATCATCATAGATTCGGACAATCAACTAACTAATCATTTTCCTGTTAACACAGGAATCATAACTAGGATATTTTTATGTTACACTTCACGGTTTGAGATCATGATGATCTCAGACCACATGTTAATTCCCAAAATAACAGCACTAGGACAAGAGTCAGATCCTACCATAATCGGGACCATGAATCCAATAACGAGAAAGCTATCAAATCATTGGCTTTACCAAGCATGTTTCCCATACAACTACATCATCTGAATCAGATGCAATCCAAGCATCAAATCATCTAGTAAGCCACCAAAAACATCATATATCATTTTAAGCAACAATCTTCAGGCCAATAAGCATTTAGCATGTGTACAGGTCATCTAAACATGAATCAATTCATCCAGTACATGAACAAGCACATCACAAGAACCCAAAAGGGATAATCATCCTAATCTGAATCAGATAGTAGCTAGAGAGGACATTGCTAACATCTAGCATCGAATCAACAAACACACAAAGCACCAGGGGCCGACGGCCATGGCGGCACGGCGCCACGACAACGACCCTGATTACGCCTGGAGGTAAAGAGCATCACCTCAACGCACACGGTCACACTTGAATCCATGTCAATACCCAAACCCTAGGGTTCGGGACAGCATCTATCCATCGCAGGAGAGCCCTAGGCTCGAATCCAATTGGATAGAACGAACAAACGTCGTCAACAACCCCCTAATACACCACGGCGGCGACCAGAATGACCGACGGCGGGGAATGGCTTATGCATCACCGCCACGGTCGGGTCAAGAGGAGAAGATGAACTCGAGAGAGAGAGAGAGAGAGAGAGAGAGAGAGAGAGAGAGAGAGAGAGAGAGAGAATGGGCCCTTCTGTGGTGGCTCTTTTGTCTAGTACTAGTGGGCCAATAGGGCCCAATAAGAATAACCAGCCCAGAAACAATTTCAGGCCTGTTTTAATAAAAAGAAAAAGACCAACATACCCCTGGACTTAATAAAATTCTAGAAAATAAAATAAAAATCCAAAAATTATAAATAAAATATTTTTGGATTCACAAAAATCCAAACTACCAAAATAAATTAAAATTATAAAATTTTAGACATTTAAATTTTATTAGGAATTTTGTAAATTATATATTCCTTATGGAATTTTACAAAATTATTGAAAGGTGATAAAATTAATTAAAATTCACTTTCATTATGTATTAATATGGTCGTATTTTAGAAAAATACTAAATAAATATTTAATCACCATTTTTAATGTATAATTGATAATTCCTAAAAGGATTATTAAATCATTAAAAATCAAATAAAAGGGAAATAAAATAAAATAATTCAATATATGTTATAAAATATTAAAAAGTAATATTTGTAAATCCTTTATTACTAAAAAGGTACATTTTGCGGTAAATGCATATAAAAATTAAATAATGCATGACATTACTTGCATAATCATTTTTCTTCTTTAAATATTGTCCTTACCAGGCAATAATGATGTTTTTGTAGAACTAGAAGCTCAAGGTCCAGTGCAAGCATCAGACTTCACTACCTTGCCATCACAAGGCAAGTTCATCACTTGCTCATGTCCTTTGAAGAGTCTTTATCAAAGTATTTGCAAATTGTGTGTTATCATATATGCTATAAAGAAAGAAAATATTATTTTCACAAATAAAGAAATTATAGATATCATTCTAAGTGGTGATATGATGGAGCAATAGAACTTAGAGTTCTAATTGCAACAATGATGATCAAGTAGGGACTTAATAACCCCTGACATCAGTGATTCTAGCGCCGTATATTACGTGTTAGCCATGATATTTGGAATGGGACAGAGAAGTCAGTTGTATATTCTTCCTCTCGCATGAAGCCGGATGTGCAGGTCGTGGCTGCTATCCTCGTAGCGTGCATATTAATTGGTAATTCGTAGAGGATATGCAGCATATGGGTGGGAACCCTCAACGTCCCACGATAGTTCTGGCATCTAACGGTTTGTACAAGCCATTGCCGTAATTCATTATGTGGGCATGGTGTACACCAAGGAGGCATGCGGGGTCGCGAAGGGGGAAGTGATTGGCTTGGACCAACTATTGGGCCCCACATCATGGAATTGTGGACGGGAAAGTACGCCCGGTTGTGCAACAAGGAGTTGATCTCTCATGGGTAAAGTAACGCACCTCTGCAGAGTGTAAGAATTGTAACTTGTTACTCCCTATTCCGGGAAGGAGATACGAACGCAGCAGGAAAGGAACTCCATGAAAGTTCTAGTCAACCTATGAAGGCTGATTGTCATAGTCTTTCAGAATAAAATCAATCTTTGAAGAAAGATTTACAAAAACTGCATAGTGCCAAGGATTTATAATCCGAGGTGGTAGTTAGAGCATCAAACTTCCCACCCTGCATATAATGAACTTGTTGGGTAACGTTGTTACTCATTCTTTCCTTTGATCCCTTGCTTAGACTCTGAGGATTCCGAAGACGTGCCAATGTATGCAGCCGAATGCCAAGAAGACGTGTTCTACGAGGAACCTGATCTATTCGGAGGAGTTGAAGGCGTGGACTACGAGATCCGCTATGGTGTCGATGGGAACGAGTCCACTTAAGGGTCTAGTTAGTAGTAACTAATGGAGCCGAGCAGCATGAGCTCTATAAAATAAGCTATTGAGCCCCACTCCTAGTCGGAGTTGTTACTTTTAAATTTCCGCTAAACATCTTATATTTTGGTTTATAAGTTGGATATTTTGGAAGTCTTGAACTTTCAGTATTGTAATAATAATAATGTGTGTACCTTTGTAATATGGACCCGCAATGTTTCTGTTGTACCACTCTGAGGGATGTGATATTTACGTAACGGTGTTCTGTGGATGTCATGTCAATGACTATAGTGTACTACACATGCAGTGGTATGCTGGGTCACGACCGTTCATCGTCCATGTCGCGCTGGCGAGATGTAACCCTAGCGCGGCAGGTGGGGGTCGTGGTAGGCTCACCGGGGCTCAGGCGATGGTCGGCGACGGGGCGAACGACAAAGTCGGCGACAGCGATTCTCCTGGTACCGGCAGCTTCTCCTGAGGCGGCTCCAATCGACGGTGCCTCTCCTCCTCTGCAGCGGCGAACTCCGGTGAAATTCTGGCCACCTGGTGCTCGCCTTGCCCCGGGAGTGATTGGGTGGCGGAGAGGGGAGTGAACTGGTGTGAAGAAAACGAGCGAGGGCGGTCTCCTTTTATAGTGCGACAAGGGAACCGAATGGCACGGGTGGAGCTCGTCGGTGTCGGCTGCACAAAGTGCTACTAGCATGGGCGACGATAGGGGCAGTGTTGTGCTCCCTGGCGAAGCTCAACGGCGTAGTGGCGAGGCGTGGGGCGGTGCGAGATGGTCGGAACGTCGTGGTGCTCTGGGCGGGTCCAACCGTGATTTTAATGGAGCACATCATCTACGGTCCGCGCGGCAGTTAACGGGCATGTCCGCGGGGTTGCTAGGGTGCTGGTGATCGCGCACGCAAGCGGTGAGGGCGGCGCGCGGTCTGTGGGCGTGTGGTTGGCGTACTGGCGCGCTCTCGGCTCACTCGCAGAGAGGCTTGGCATGCTCGGGCAGTGTGGTCCAGGGGCTGGAAGTGCTCGAGGCTTGGACAGGGGGTGGCGGTGGACGGTGGTCAGTGCTCCAGGCATGCTGGCTAGGCTTGGTGCTTGCTCTGGCTAGATAGCCATGGTCGGCTGGCAAGGGTGCCTTCGGGTTGGCATGGCATGGTGCAATGGGTAGGGGCTAGGGGTGTTCAAGGCACTGGTTGGAACTGGGGGAGACAAGTGTGACCAATGGTGAACAATGCTTAGCCAAATTACTGCTCAAAACAGTGAAGTTCGGCCAGTTTGATTTTTTGTCTCCAAGTGTTTGATGAAATGGCCGCAAGAAATTTGAATTTGAATTTTGGATTCAAACTTGGTGGGTTTTATAGGCACATACTAGGGAGTATCTAGTTAGTTGGATTGGTCAAGGGGCACTGGTTTGGTTGGGTTTTGAAAATGTGTGATCTTCACATATGTTAAAGATTCAATTTTGGATTGTCATTTGAATGGGATTGCTAAATGTTTCTGCAAGTTTGAAAGGTGGGCTTTGATTCACTTTTACTTGGTCTTGCAAGGGGTGAAAAGAATTGGAAAAGTTTCTGTTTGAAATCTTCGACTAGAAACACTCAAAGTGACCTAGTGAGCAAGATTGGCAAAAATGACCATTTGCTTTAATTGATTTGTTTTTGATTTGCTCTTGATTTGTTTCTGCTTGGAAATGTTTTATATGATGTTATTTTCATCTTTAAAACATTCCTTTATATTTAGGTTAATCACACAAGTCCATTCATGCATTCATCAAATCATCACATACACACATGCATTCATTTTGTTTTTATTTAATCAAAGTTTTTGTTAACCCTAATTTTAATGATTATAGTTTGATGATCATTGTTTCATATTTTTGGGATGTTACAAACCTTCCCTCCTTAAACAAAATCTCGTCCCGAGATTTGAAAAAGAAGAAAAAATATTACCTAGGATTTAAAGAGATCTGGAAACTCCGTCATGATGTGATCTTCTCGCTCCCAGGTAGCTTCTTCTTCAGTGTGGTTGCTCCACTGAATCCTGAGAAACTTGATGCTTCGGGTTCTGGTGGTTCTGAAAGCTTCTTCCAAGATACGGATGGGTACTTCGGGATACGTTAGATCATCATTGATCTCTATGGTCTGGTGATCAACGTTCTTGAAAACTTTAGTCTTCTCCGGGACATCAAGGCATTTGCGAAGTAACGATATATGGAACACATTCTGTACTACTGACATCTCCTCTGGCAGTTCCAATTGATACGATACTTCTCCTCGACGATTTAGAATCTTGAAGGGTCTGATATATCTGGGGGCTAACTTTCCTTTGAGTTGAAAACAGTGCATTCCCTTCAAAGGTGACACTTTGAGATACACAAAATCTACGATATTGAAAGCAAGGTCTCGACGTCTCTTGTCGGCATAACTCTTCTGTCTGGATTGGGCGGTCTTAAGGTGCTCACAAATCTTGTGAACTTTCTCTTCTGCTTCTCGTAGGATGTCGGGTCCGAAAATCTGACTCTCTCCTACTTCCGACCAATTCAAAGGGATGCGACACTTTCTTCCATACATGAATTCAAATGGGGCCATTTGCAGACTAGCTTGATAACTGTTGTTGTATGAAAATTCTGCGAAAGGCAGACAGTCTTCCCATTTAGATCCATACTCTAGCACACATGCTCTCAGCATATCTTCGAGTATTTGATTTACTCGCTCCGTTTGTCCATCGGTGTGAGGGTGATCTGTTGTCTTTGAAATCCGGGTTCCTAAACCTTCTTGGACTTTCTTCCAGAATCTCGAGGTAAACTGAGTTCCGCGATCTGATACGATGTTCTTGGGGACTCCGTGCAAACTGACAATTCTAGCGATGTACAACTCTGCTAGCTTCGAACTCTGGTATGTGGTCTTGATTGGTAAGAAATGGGCTACTTTGGACAATCTGTCAACTATGACCCAGATAGAGTCATTTCCCCTACTAGAAGTAGGCAATCCGGTGATAAAGTCCATTCCAACTGAATCCCATTTCCATTCCGGTATCTGTAGTGGTTGCAATAGTCCTGCGGGTCTCTGATGTCCCACCTTGACTCTCTGGCAAATATCATACTTGGCGATATAGCTTCCGATTTCTCTCTTCATCTTATGCCACCAAAATTGCTCCTTCAAATCTTGATACATCTTCGTTCCTCTGGGGTGGATGGAATAAAGAGTATCATGGGCCTCTTTCAAAATAACTTCTTTCAACTCCGAATCTTCTGGTACATAGAGATGGCCTTTGTACCACAGAACTCCTTCTTCGTCTTCGGTGAATCCGGGTACTTTGCATGTACCAATACGACGTTTGATTCCGTCGATACTAGCATTTCCTTTTTGCGCCTCCTTGATCTGACTGATCAAAGTGGGTTGAAGTTCTATGCTAGCCAAAAATCCTTCACTCACTAATTCCATTCGGAAATCTTCCATATCTTTGTGCAAACTTGGTTTCTCCTTCAAAATCATGGAGTTCAAGCGGCACGGCAATCTGCTAAGGGCATTTGCTACCACATTGGCTTTACCGGGGTGATAGTGAATGTCCATATCATAGTCCTTGATTAGCTCAATCCATCTTCTCTGCCTCATATTCAGCTCCTTCTGAGTGAATATATACTTTAGGCTCTTGTGATCCGAATAAATCTCACAACGGTTTCCCATCAGATAATGCCTCCAAGTCTTCAGGGCTAGAACTACGGCTGCGAGTTCAAGGTCATGGGTTGGATAATTCTGTTCATGCTGCTTTAGTTGTCGGGATAAATAAGATATAACTTTGCCTTCTTGCATTAGCACACATTCAAGACCAATCTTGGGTGCGTCACAATACACATCAAAGAGCTTCGTGACATCCGACATTATCAAGATTGGGGCTGAAATCAATCTCCTCTTGAGTTCCTGAAAACTCGCTTCACATTTGTCGGTCCATTCAAACTTCTTGTCCTTCTTCAGCAATTGGGTCATGGGTCTTGCAATACTCGAGAATCCTTTTACAAACTTGCGGTAGTATCCCGCTAATCCGAGAAATACACGAACTTGGGTTTGAGTGGTCAGGGCTTGCCAATTCTCAACATCCTTCACCTTCGCAGGGTCAACGACAATTCCTCCAGCTGATATAATATGTCCGAGGAATCCTACCTCCTGTAACTAGAATTCACATTTGCTAAACTTGGCATACAGCTGATGCTCCCTAAGAATTCCAAGAATGGTCCTTAGGTGTAGCTCATGTTCTTCTTCTGATTTGGAATAAATTAGAATGTCATCGATGAAAAAAACGACAAACTTATCCAGGAAGTCCATAAAAATCTTATTAATGAGGTTCATGAAATAAGCGGGGGCATTGGTTAATCCAAAAGACATGACGGTATACTCGTATAATCCATATCTGGTGGTAAAGGCAGTCTTTGGAATATCCTCTGCGCGAATCTTGAGTTGATGATAGCCAGTTCTAAGATCAATCTTAGAAAACACATTGGCACCAGTAAACTGGTCAAACAGATCTTCTATCTTTGGCAACGGGTACTTGTTCTTGATGGTGACATCATTCAACTTTTGATAATCCGTACACAAACGGTGACCTCCATCTTTCTTGTCCACAAACAAAATAGGTGATCTCCACTGTGACGCACTTGGTCGGATCAATCCAATTTCCAGCATGGCATCCAGTTGCTTCTTCAGTTCCGCTACTTCAGGCGGGTTCATACTATATGGTCTCTGAGCTATGGGTCCGGTTCCAGGGATTAGTTCAATGATAAACTTGATATCTCGATCTGGGGGCATACCGGGCAAAACATCTGGAAATACATCAGGGCATTCACAGACTATCCGGACTTGGTTAATGTTTAGCTGGGCTATACTCTTGTTGCACTTGAATTGACGGGGCAAGGTTTCAGATACATGCTCGACTGATATTCCAGCTGTACTAGTCATGGTTATGGCTTTCTTGGCACAGTCAATTAATCCTTTGTGTTAGGACATCCAATCCATTCCTTGTACTACTTCCAAACCTTTAGTTCTGAGTACTATTAGATTAGCATAAAAATCTATGCCATGGATTCGGATAGGGACGGCTTTGCAAATTTGCCTAGCTTGGGTGGTTGAACCAGGTATTTGAACAATCATAACATGCTTCAATTTGGTTGGTTGAATCTTACTAGTACATGCAAATTATTTAGTAACAAATGAGTGCGATGCTCCAGAATCAAACAACACTCTTGCAAGTACTGAGTTAATAGAAAACATACCCAACACGACATCTGGCGCTTCTTGGGCTTCTTCAGCATGCATTAGAAAGAGAAGGCCGTTGCGGTTGAGCGAATTCCCTGGGGCAAACCTTCTTCCGGGCTGAACACGACACTTCTGCTAAGCTGGGGAATTTGCATTGGGGGATGCGGCAATCTTCTTGGGGAACTCCTTGGAATAGTGACCCTTGGTTCCACATTCATAACAAGTCACTTGAGACTTGTCCTTTGCTGCAACAGGCACAACATTGCTTTCGGTCCTTGGGGGCAGTGTTGGTGTTGGTGGCAGCATTGTTGTTGTTGAACTTAGGTGGTGCACGGTTGAAATTGCTGGGATTGGCGGGGTTGTTGTGGTTTCCTCCGGGCCTTGGGTTTCCACGGTTGGGATAGGTCGGACGGTTCATCGGGGGTCTGTTGGTTCTTGGGGCAAATCCTGGAGATGGGTTGGGGTGATACTTTGGTGTATGATGGGTTCCTGGTTGATGCATCATGCGACGCTTGCTGTTCTCATTAGCTTGGTTGATCTTTACTTCCATATGAATGGCAGAGTCAACTAAGGCTTCAACATCTGCAAAGGGGGATATTGACTAACATTGTCTGCATCTCATCATGCAGACCATTCAGGAATCTCTCTTTCTTCTTGGCTTCAGTGTCTATCTCATCTGGTGCATACCTAGCCAATGACAAGAATTTGTCACGGTATTCCACTACTGTCATCCTTCCTTGCTTTAGTTCCCTGAATTCATCTGTCATCATCTTGATCAAACCCGGTGGTACATGGGTTCTGCTGAACTTAACCTTGAACTCTTCCCAAGTCATCAGCTGACCTCCTGTCATTGCGTGAATGCTGTTCCACCATGCTCTTACATCTCCGGCTAGATAGTGGGTAGCAAACAACACTTTCTCGTTGGCTTCCACTCCTGCAACTTCTAGATTGTTCTCCATGGTTTGCAGCCAATCATCTGCATCTAGGGGTTCTTCTGACTTGGTGAAAATGGGTGGATTAGTGTTCTGGAAATTCTTGAGCTTAGATCCATAGTTGTCCTGATGTCCATGTCCTTGATTGGTGTTAGCCATCTTAGCTATCTATTGAAGGGTTGCTAAGTTGGCTTGACGTTCGGCTCTTTCGGCTTCGCGGTCAGAAACCAACATTTGCAAGAGTTGCAACATTAGGTCCGGGGCTGAGCTGCTTCCTCCGCGAGGCATCTGAAGATTGAGGTAGATCATGAGAAAAGAGGGAAATTTCTAAGGTTCAGGGGTTTTGAAAAGTTTTTAAAGTTTGACTCAGATTTTTCCAGCAACTTGCTTTTCATTCATTCATAGCACACGATACAAACACACACCATAACAAAGGAAAACAGATGGTTTTAAGAACCATTCTGGGAAACTACGATACAGTGGGACCGAATACAACTCACTAACGCTAGTGCTCAAGTGCTACTACTCCTCGGAGTCAGTGTCCTCATCATCATCGATGAAAGCGAAGTCATCCTCATCGGTGAAGAAGTCCATGGCCTGATCCTCCAGAAAGTCATCATCATCGCTGAGATAGGAGTAGGGGTCTCCAGGAAGGTCTTCCCCTGCATTCTCCCTCTCCTCCAACTGCATGTCTCTCTCGTTGATGGTCTCCTCCAAATCCGTGATCCGGTGGCGAAGACGGGCAATGATGCGCTCCTTCTTGTCGAGCTGACGGCGGCAGACTGCGATCCTTCACTAGCATGGCGATGGTATGATCCTTCTTGGCGGCGATGGCATTTGTGGTTGGCGAGGAACGGCATTGTCCAACTCCTTCTGACGGTCATACATCATGAAGCTAAGGTGGTCCAATTGACTCTTCAGCTTGTGGTGGTATGGGGCCTCCAGTGGATGTCCCATAGCATCAGCCTTGGGTATAACTCAAAGCGGGTACCCTTGATTTGATTGATACTCTGCCCACACAAACGGGCAAGAGCTTCCTGCATGGCCCTGGCAAGTACATCGAGCCAGTTGTTCTCTCTTAAGGTGAACTAAATTCCCTCGGCATTGGGGGTTCAATCTTTCCTTAGAGACTTACAACAACTAACCACTATAGATCTTCTCCTTCCTGATCATTGAGCTGAGCTCCGAAGAACTCAGGATGCGGACGCCAAGATCTCAATACCTGGTCCAAGTCACGCTCAAAGATGAGGTCTCCTCCATTCCCCAACTGATAAAACTTGTTGTACTTCACGTCCATCTATAAGAATATAGGATGAGTAAGTTAGTAGAGTGATCAAGTGTGTCAAATTTTATGTAAGTTTGCAAGAATTTTTGAGGAACATTAATTTTCATGAAAGAGTCTAAGTGATAAGAATAAGATAATTTTTTGTAAATACTCACTTCCTTTGGTTTTGAAACTAAGTTTTTGATTCAAACGTCCATTCTAACTAGGGTCTCCTATGGTCAGGATGGCTCTGATACCAACTTGTCAACACCCGTATTTTTAATCACAGATGCCTGTTATGCCATACATCGCAATCCCAGGATTACCATTTTTGCGAGACATAACAGATTGGATATCATAGTACATCAACCATTACAAACCATACATAAGGTCTTACACAAATAAGTATCTCATGATCCAGTCTTAATACAATTCAAGCCGTGGAATAACGTAATAATAACGATAGCGTGAGCGAAGATCCATCTTCATGGTCACAGGCAATGCTGACGATGGGATATGATCCTAGTTCTCGTAACCTTCCTGCTATCATTCTTCCTGATAATCCTCTTGATAGTCTGGCCACGGGAATAGCCAGGGACAAAGCCATGAGTACTCTTTAAGTACTCGCAAACTAATACTAACAAGTGAAGTGGTTTTGAATAGGATATACTAAGCTCTAGGGTTGTTTTGCAAAAAGCCAGATTTACCTTTACTAAGTTCAGAAACAAATAAAGCTAGTTGAAAGTTTTATAGCACCTAAGTGGGAATTTGAATTTTAGGTCACAACTCTGTTGTGGTCAAGTCAAAGTCACAAATCATTTCACAAGTCATTTTGAAAACATCTGACGATAGAACAGTATGGCCACTCCAATTGTCCATAACCGCGAACACGGCTAATCGAATAGTTTGACACTCTACAGAGATTGTATACTTTCACCACAACATTCGATACATCCGTCAGGAACAATCCTGAATTCACCATACTCAGTATGCGGATAATGAATCCTAACCTTTCAATTACACGCCCTAGTATAGGCACCTCTCATGTGAGTTTGGCCTCCCAACCATGACCAACTGTCATCTTGGGTACTGCACAGGTGGACAATCTTTAGAAGGTAGCGTCAGCTTAGACCTTGGTCGCAAGGGAACCCATACTAAGGTATATAAATTTCCAGTCAAGCCCTACCCAAATTTCGGGTATTGTGGTTGTACGGTAAAATTAGAATGGTATTGCATCCAGACAACCATCAATTTTATAAAGGGCTAAGGCTCATGCCTTAACATTTTCATCATCAAAATCATCTGGTGTTCGGAAACACATGTCAAAACATTTCAGTAGAATGACTCATCATTCTAAGGTTTTCATAACCATTTTCAACAAGTATTCCCATCTAAAGTTGATCAAGTTTTATGCTTAGCACTAGCATCTACAAGTAGGGGTAAATACTAATGATGGTTAATAAACAAGTGGGGATTAACTAAGTTCAATCTCATTCCTTAGGATGACATCAAGATTATCTAACTTAGGACAAATTGTATGCTCTTTATGCTACCTTCAATTATCTTTCTAGAATCTACAAGTCACTAAGTAAACTTTTGATAGGAATCTTTTAATAAAGAAAATAAAATACTAAGCTTGCAATTAAATCTAGGATGGTGTGTCAAGTGGGTCTGACCACATATTCTTAAGGCATATAGTTGGCATAGTAACAAGCAAGTAGTAGCTTGCATTAGTAGGGTATCTTGCAAGTGTTAGCTTGCTAATTCAACTAGTAGTATTAGGCTTGCCTTGTGCAGAGCAGTGGTTGGAGTTCTCCTCGGCTTCTTCCTCGTAGTATCCTCCTTCTTCCTCGTATCCTTGGTCGGTACTATCGTCTATAAATAAATACGAGGTACACAATCACCAAACAATACTTAACTATTTCCAATCATCACACAAAGGTTCACACTAGATGATCTAGCATCATCACTAACATTACAAGGATTAAAACACTTGTCTCATT
Source organism: Avena longiglumis (assembly GCA_030063025.1). NCBI lineage: Eukaryota > Viridiplantae > Streptophyta > Magnoliopsida > Poales > Poaceae > Avena > Avena longiglumis. The sequence goes on from CP125978.1 coordinate 81,633,197, forward strand.
TATTTTATTTTAGAAAAGTAATTTCTACTCAATGAAAAACTACTTAAGATTTAATATTCTCCAACGAAAACATGGGATCATGTTGACACATGTCATCACCACATATTTCAGTACATGGGAATGAGATTTAAAGTGGTGTCACAATTTAATAAGGTTTAACCTTTTTATTTTATTTAATTAAAGTGACTAGAAATGCCTATGTGGCATTCTTTTATTACTTCATCATTATTTATGTAAGTAAACCTATATATTTTTATATATTCTGAAAGGTATGGTTAAATGTGATTTTTGAGAGTTGGAATCAACTCAAAAGCTCTTATGGTGAATTTTGAAAAATGCTTGAATGCAGAAAAGCTTCTGCCTTGTTATTTTTACCATGGGTGATCTATAATTCTAAATGGTTTGAATCCAACGGGCTTGGATTAAGCATTCCAGTACCTTTCTAACAAAATTGGTTTCGTGCATTTTGGTTTAGTGAATCGAGATGGTTTGATTTTTGAATATAGGTACAGAACTGGGTTTGAAATTAAATGAATAAAACTAAATATGAATTAGTGGGTCGCGCGGGATGTTTAACTGGGCCGGCCCACTACACACAGCGCATGCGTGGGCTGGTTAAGTGGCTCTCCCCACTCGTCAGTGAATTAGTAAGCTGCACGATCTAACTCTAATCAAACGGCTCTGGTTCATCGTCCACGTCGGGCAGTGCTGGCGAGACAAAACCCTAGCGCAGCAGGTGGGGGTCGTGGGAGGCTCACCGGGGCTCAGGCGATGGTCGGCGATGGGGGCGAACGACAAAGTTTGCAACGGCGATTCTCCTGGTACCGGCAGCTTCTCCTGGGGCGGCTCCAATCGACGGCGCCTCTCCTCCTCTGCAGCGGCGAACTCCGGTGAAATTCTGGCCACCTGGTGCTCGCCTTGCCCCGGGAGTGATTGGGTGTGGTAAGTGAGCGGTGGGGAGTGAACTGGTGTGAAGAAAACGAGCGGGGGAGGTTTCCTTTTATAGTGCGACAAGGGAACCGAATGGCACGGGTGGAGCTCGTCGGGGTCGGCTGCACAGAGTGCTACTAGCATGGGCGATGATAGGGGCGGTGTTGTGCTCCCTGGTGAAGCTCAATAGCGTGGTGGCGAGGCGTGGGGCGGTGCGAGATGGTCGGAATGTCGCGGCGCTCTGGGCGGGTCCAACGGTGATTTTAATGGCGCACATCATCTACGGTCCGCGCGGCGGTGAACGGGCATGTCCGCGGCGTTGCTGGGGTGCTGGTGATCGCGCACGCAAGCGGTGAGGGCGGTGTGCGGTGAAGGGAATATGCCCTGAGAGGCAATAATAAAGTGTTTATTATGTGTATTCCAAGTATATGATAGATGTTTATTTTGCATGATATAATTGTATTAATACGGAAACATTAATACATGTGTGTCTAATAAACAAACAGGAAGTTCCTAGTTATGCCTCTCTCATAAACTAGCTCGTTGATTAACAAGATGATCAAAGTTTCCTGATCATAGGCATTGGATGTTAATAACAAGGTCACAACATTAGTGTAATGGTGTGATGAACATTCATCCAAAGTATAGCATTACGATCAAAGTCATTGAGTTTGTATTGCTATAACAACTTACGAAGTGATCCTAATCCTTAGACCATGAGATCATGGCAATCACTAACACCAGAAGAGTTTCTTGATAACATCAAACGTCACACCATAACTGGGTGATTATAAAGATGGATTCAGAACTACTAAAGTGTTATGTTGAGGCCCATGGATCGAGAGTGGAATTTGTTCATCCCGATGACGGATAGATATACTCTGGGCCCTCTCGGAGATATCACATTGGTTAGCTTGCAAGCAGGTGATTTGATCACTAGAATGTTATATCACGGGAACGAGAAAAGAGTGCATGTTAGTAACAAGATCAAACTAGGTATGGAGATACCGATTATCGAATCTCGAACATGTAATATATCGCAAAACAAAGGGATTAAGATACTAGCGTAAAAGGTTTCGACGATCACACGAAAGTCATCGTTGAATGTGTGGGAGTCAGTATGGGTCTCCAGATCCCGCTTCTGATTATTGATCGGAGAAGGGTCTCGATCATGTCTGCATTATTCGCGAACCATAGGGTGTCACACTTAAGAGACACCGACATCTAATTGGAGCAAAAGTTTCATGACGGAAATAATAACAAGCGCAGCAATTTATTTCACTAGATACCGAAACAGGTTTTCGGGTGAAATTGCAGAAAGTGTTTTTGCATGTGAAATGAAATACTAGCAAGGGGTTATATGTGAATGTTTGTCATTAAAGTAATTGACAAAATTCTTATTTAATGAGATTTTGCATTAAATTTGGTGGAAATTTAATGGGAATTTGAGTGGGATTTTGAGTGGAGGGAATTGAAAGGATTTTTGTGAGTGGAGTGTCCACCCACATGAATGAGGGGAGGGCAAGGGGGCAGCCCCATGCTGCCACCCCTTGGGTCCCCCTCTACTATAAAAGGCACCCCCTCCTCACTTCTCACTCACACCTCCTCGTGAAGGATCTCTCTCCCCCTCCAGAATTTATCACCCATGGTCCCGGACTAGCGAGATACATGTTCCCGGTGGCTATTCGGCAAGAAAGAGTTGTGCTTCCGCTGCATAACTAGAGCAAGGAGGCAGAGGTTGCTAGGTGTTTTGTACGTGTGTGCAAGCATGGATGCGCTGCTGATTTGCGGCGCTAGGACTTCCTCTCGATCTTGAGATCGGCAAGAGATCGTCTACCTCAACCACGAGTATAACTCGTTAATATTTGTCGGTCTTCAAGGGTATGTCCTCTACGGATATACAGCCGCCCGTTGTTTGTATCTAGTAGATAAATATTGGTACATAGTTGTTCCCATCGTAGGAATTTTTTTGTTTTCTATGCTGCGAACCCTACACCATGAACAAGAGACCGTTGTTTCCTCCCTAGTAGCAACAACACATCTACAACCTTAGAGATTTATGTCACTTGCATTAGATTAAATAGAGGCATGAACCCACTATCGAGCATAAATACTCCCTCTTGGAGTCACTAGCATCTACTTGTGCAAGATAGCTACTAGAAACGGAGAGCATGCAAGATCACAAAAAACATAGACATGATAGAATCAATAAGACAAAACCATTAATTAATCTGACATAGTAAACTCAATATCCATCGGATCCCTGCAAACACAACATGCATGATTACAAAATAGATGATCTTGATCATGAACGGAGCTCACAAGATCTAAACATGGTAGCACAAAGGAGGAGATACAACCATCTAGCTACTACATGGACCCGTAGTCCATGGTGGAACTACTCACGCTTCATACCAGAGGCTGGCATGATGAAGAAGAAGTCCTTCGGGGTGATCTCCCTCCGGCAGGGTGCCGGGAAGAGCTTCAGATCCCCCGATCTAGAGAAGATGGTGGCGGCAGCTACGAACTATTTCGTGGAAGATTGATCGAGTACTTAGGGTTTTAGTATCGGCGGCTACAAACTGTTTCGTGGCAGGGGCACCCGGGGCGGCCGCACCACCTAGGCGCGGGCTAGGGTTAGCCACGTGGCCAGGGGTGTGCCCCCCTAGTGGCTCTCCTCCGTATCGTATGCTGGCTCCGTGTTCCCCACGGTAAAATATTGACTTTGGCTTTTGTCCCATCAAATTCCGAGAATATTGATTTTCTGCCTTTTCTGGAACCAAAAACAGAAGAAGAAAAAAAGGCAACTGGCACAGTGGCATCTTGTTAATAGGTTACTACCAGAAAATATATGAAAATACATCAAAGTGTAGACAAAGCAAAGCAAAGTAGATACTAAACAAGCATGGAACATCAAAAATTATAGATACGTTTTCGACGTATCACCTAGTTTTATGAAAGTTGGACTAGAAGCATTGTATTCAACATACAAAACATAGAAATCAACAGGGACATAACCATTGTTAACCATAATAAGAACATCATTAATACTCCCCATGAGTTTATTCTTTTTTTCATGGTTGCTAAGACTCGTCCTTAGTAAGCATGGTTGCTAAGACTCGTCGTTTCGAAGCACCACGTGATGATCGGGTGTGATAGATTTTACGTGTGCATACAACGGGAGAAAGCCAAATTTTCTCATGGAACTAAGGTTAATCTTGAAGATCCTAGCATGTAAAGACATGGTCTCGAAACACATAATACCGAAAGGTAAAGCATGAGTCATATTGTAGATATGATGAACATGTTGATTGTTTGCCTTTGAAACTACATCATCTCTCGTGATGATCAGACTTGATGTAGTGGATTTGGTTCGTGTGATCACTAAAACAATGTGAGGGATATTGTTTTGAGTGGGAGTTCACCTAGATTAATTTAAGTATTAATTAGAACTCAATTTTTTGTAAACTTAGTCTAAACTATTGCAAATATGTTGTAGATCATGGCACCCCCTACCATCAATTTTAATGCGTTCCTAGAGAAAGAAAAGTTGAAAAAAATGGAAGCAACTTTGCGGATTGGTTTCCCAATTTGAGGATTGTCCTTAATGCTGGTCAGTTGACCTATGTGCTGGATGCACCACTAGGTGACCCACCTGCAACTGGTGCTACCTATGAGGTGAGAAATGTTTACCTTACTCGGAAGAATCAGTACTCCACAGTTCAGTGTGCTATCTTGTATGGTTTAGAATCGGAGCTTCGGAAAAGGTTTGAGAACTTTGACCCACATGATATTGTCTGTGAAATAAAAATGATATTTGAGGCTCACGCGGCAGTTGAGAGTTATGAGGATTCTGAAAATTTCTTTAACTGCAAGATGGAAGAGGGAAGCTTCGTCAGTGAGCATGTGCTTAAGATGTCTGGGCACGCCAATAAGCTCTAGATCTTTGGGTATAGTGATTCCTAATGCTTTGGGGATTCACCGTGTCCTCCAATCACTACCACCAAGTTACAAGAACTTTGTGATGAACTACAACATGCAGCGCATGGATAAGTCGTTACCAGAACTCTTCTCTGTGTTGAAGTCTGCGGAAGTGGAGATCAATAAAGAGAACAAAGTGTTGATGGTCAATAAGACCACCAATTTCAAGAAGCAAGGCAAGCCTAAGAAAAAGGGTAACTTCAAGAAGGGCGGTAAGAAAGCTACCGTGCCTGCAAAGAATACCAAGGCTGGGCCTAAGTCTGATACTGAGTGCTTCTACTGCAAGGGAGAAGGTCACTGGAAGCGGAATTGCCCCAAGTACTTGGCGGATCTAAAGAACGGCAACATCAAGAAGAAAGGTATATTCGATATACATGTTATTGATGTGTATCTTACTAGTAATCGTAGTAGTGCCTAGGTAATTGATACTGGTTTGGTTGTTCATATTTGTAACTCGAAACAGGTGTTGCAGAATATACAGAGACTAGCGAAAGACGAGGTGACGATGCGCGTTGGAAACGGATCAAAGGTTGATGTGTTCACGGTCAGAACGCTCCCTCTTCATCTACCATCGAGATTAGTTTTATACTTAAATAGTTGTTATTTAGTGCCTAAGCATGAATATTATATCAGGATCTTGTTTATTGCGAGACGGTTACTTGTTTAAGTCCGAGAATAATGGTTATTCGATTTATATGAGTAATATCTTTTATGGTCATGCACCTTTGATAGACGGTCTATTCTTATTGAATCTCGATAGTACTGATACACATGTTCATAATATAGATGCTAAACGTTTCAAATTGAATGATAATTCTACATACATGTGGCACTGTCGTCTTAGTCACATTGGAGTGAAGCGTATGAAGAAACTCCATTCCGATGGACTTCTTGAATCACTTGATTTTTAATCACTTGAAAGATGCGAAGCATGTCTGATGGGAAAAAATGACTAAGAATTCATTCTCTGGTATGATGGAGCGAGCTATGGACTTATTGGAAATCATACATACCGATGTGTGTGGCCCGATGAGTGTGGCGTCACGCGGTGGTTATCGTTATGTTCATACTTTCACAAATGGCTTGAGTAGATATGGGTATATCTATTTCATGAAACAAAAGTCCGAAACTTTTGAGAAGTTTAAGGAATTTCAAAGTGAAGTAGAGAATCAACATAACAAGAAGATTAAATTTCTACGATCTGATCATGGAGGTGAATATCTAATTTACGAGTTTGGCGAGCATTTGAAGAAATGCGGAATACTTTGACAGTTGACACCGCCAGGAACACCACAATGTAATTGTGTGTCCAAACATCGTAATCGAACTCTCTTAGATATGGTTCATTTTGTGATGTCACTTACAGATTTACCATTATCGTTTTGGGCTTATGCATTAGAAACAGCCGCATTCACTTTAAATAGGGCACCATCTAAATCCGTTGAAATGACACTAATACATCCAATTTGCATCACCATTCTATATCATAATTTGCCTCTATTCATTTATATATTTCATATTAAGATGTGTTACTTATGTATTTTCATCTGTTTTTGCATGTTGGGTGATTCTTGGAGGATGAACTACCGGAGTCAGGATTCTAATGGAACAAGAGGTGTTTTGATGCAATTTCGTGAAGATCAGAAAAATACCAAAAAAACTACAGAAAATCCCATTTTCCCAGAAGATGAAGAATGCCAGAAGAGGAGGCGGAGTTGGGCCATAGGAGGCCCACACCCCCCAGGCACGGGCCACCCTAGGTCGCGCCTATAGGGGGTGTGGCCACCCTGGCCCACCTCTGGCTCCGCCATCTCGCCTATATCTTCTCCTCGAAACCCTAATACATGGGGAGCGATCACAGAAAGATGTTGCCGCCTCTGCGGGGCGGAAAACACGGAGACAGAAAGAGCTCTCCGGCAGACAGATTTCTGCCAAGGAAATTCCTTCCCGGAGAGGGGAGATCATCGCCATCAACACCATCATCAAGATAGACTTCATCGGGATCATCATCATCCACACTATCATCTCCACCAGCACCATCATCACCACTCCATCCCGCTGTAACAATTGTGTTGAATCTTGCATAGTTCTTAGGGGAAACTTTCCCGATGTTGATTACTATTGTAGTTGATGCTTGTGAGTGGAACCATTGAATTATTGTTTATGTTCAGATTGTTATCCATTATCATATCATCTCTGATCTTGATCCATATGATGTCTCATGAGTAGTTCGTTTAGTTATTGAGGACATGGGAGAAGTCATGTTGTTAGTAGTAGAATTGTGTTAAGGTACTATTCAATGGTTTAATATTTAAGTTGTGGTGCTATTCTTCTAGTGGTGTCATGTGAACATCGACTACATGATATTTCACCATTTATGGGCCTAGGGGAGTGCATTGTGTATTTGGCTACTAATTGTGGGGTTGCCGGAGTGACAGAAACGTGAACCCCCATTAGGAAACCATTGCACAAGGGAGTGTAGGATCTCAGAGTTTAAGGCTGTGGTTAGGTTTATATATTAATTTTTTTCTTGTAGTTGCGGATGCTTGCAAGGGGTTTAATCACAAGTATGTATTAGTCCAAGTAAGGTCGGTACATTAGCACAGGTTCACCCAAACAACACTTATAAAACCCAAGAAGATTAATCAGCTATATGAAATGAAAGCACTTGACAGTATTCCCATGTGTTCTCGAGAACGTTTGGTCCTCATTAGTATTTCCTCCGTCTTGTCCTTTGCTAAGAAAGGATTGGGCCACTTGCTGCAATTATTTGTTGTCTTTATTTACTTGCACTTTATTTCCTTGCTTTATCAGAAAACCCCTAAAAATCTGTTTGCTAAGTATTTACAGAGAACTCTTGAGCCAAGACCACTAGTCAGCACCTTCTGCTCCTCGTTGGGATCGACACTCCTATTTATCGGAAGTACTACGATACACCCCCTATACTTGTGGGTCATCAAGACTATTTTCTGGTGTCGTTGCCGAGAACTGAAGTGCTATTGAAGAGTGGAACTGGTAAAGGAAACTGCTACTGTTAGTATTTTTTTTATTTTTGTTTGTTACTTTGTTTCCAATATGGATAACCCACTTGGTTTTCTATTTGGGAAAACTACTACCACTGTTAGGGTAGTAGATGAACCACCACCTATTGAGATAGATCCTTTTAAGATACCTACAAGTATTATTGATCGTGTTTTGGATAGTTATTATTTTAGGGATGGAACTGTCCATCCTGGTGATCACTTGCTTTTTATCCATGAATTATGCGGGTTGTTTAAGTGTGCAGGTATCACAACTGAATAGGTGAAGAAGAAGTTACTCTCTATATCATTGAAAGGAAGATCTGAAGAATGGTATAAGCTGCTGAAGAATGGACAATCCATGGAATGGGAGGAAATAGTACCTCTCTTTTATTCTAAATTCTATCCTCCCAGTGAGATTCATAAGGATAGGAATCTAATATATAACTTTTGGCCTCATGATGGAGAGAGTACAGCTCAAGCTTGGGGGAGATTGAAGTTACTAATGCTTAAATGTCATATTCATGAACTCCCTAACAATATTATTATCAATAACTTTTATGCAGGGCTTTCTCTTCATGATAAAGATTTACTAGATGCTTCTTGTGCTGGATCATTCACACGTATGAAGGAAGAAGCTAAATGGGATCTCCTAGACCGTATTCAAGAGAACACTGAAGCATGGGATAATAACAAAGGAAGCAAGTCAGGTATAAATTATGATTATGAATGCATTAAATCCTTTATGGGAACTGATGACTTCCGTGATATTAGTACTAAGTATGGTCTTGGTTCCCAAAGTATTTCCAATTGTTTTAAGGATTTAGCCTCTTACATAGAAATTTCTAAAAAATAAGTGGAATAAGTACCATGCACCTTATAAAGATGTTGTTAATCATGTTCCTTCTAGAAGCACTGAAGTTTGTACTATGGATCATATTTTGCCTGAACCTTATGTTGAGAAAACACCTTTCCCAGCCAAGGTAAAGGAGTATTCTATGATAATTAGTGCGAATAACAAAGGTACAGAGGAAACTGTGGAACCTGATGAGCAAATAAACATTGAACCTGTAGTAGCCATTGAGAAAGATCTTGTCATTAAAAACGTAGAACATGGGCACATTGTCTTCTGTGAAGACGCTTCTAATATTGTCTCTCATCCTAGAAAAGCTAGGAAAACTAGTGTCCCTGTGCTTTCTGTTAGAATTGGTGATCATTGCTATTATGGTTTATGTGATATTGGTGCTAGTTCTAGTGATATTCCTTATGAGCTTTACAATGAAATTATGCATGAAATTGGTCCTTGTGAGCTTGAGGACATTGATGTGGTTATTCACCTTGCTAATAAGGAAACCTTGCTAAGAGATGTGGAAGTCCTTTGTGGTAAGATTAAGTATCCTTCCGATTTTCTAGTGCTTAGTTTAGCAGCTAGTAAAACTTGTCCTATCATTTTTGGTAGACCTTTCTTTAACACTTGTGGAGATATTATAGATTGTAAAAAGGAGAAAGTTTTAACTTACTTTGATGGAGATTCTTACGAGTTTAACTTTTCCGAATTTGCTAAAGCTCCTTATGAAAATAGTTTGCCTAATGAAGATTTCAAAGGTGAACAACTTGCTTCTATTGATCCAGTTTATGACCTTGGACCTCTTTTTGATGATTGTAAGTATGCTCATTCTGATGATAAAGTTGTTTCTTGTGACAGTTATATTGTCAACTTTATTCAAAGTGCTACTGAAAGTTATTATGAGAGAGGGAAACATGGTTTTATGCATCTCAATAATATTAAGTTTCCCCGTTTTATGCTGAAAGCTTTGAAGTTGCATTTGTTTTGTCTTCCTATGATAGTGTCCTTTTGTTTCAACAATTTGTTTTCTCATGATACCCCCTTTCATATGAAGTGGGTTAGACCCAAATGTGTTGGATATTTGCTTATTGATGCTCTCTTTCACTTCAAATCTATATCTCCTATGTGAGCATCTTTGAAATTATCAAGCCTAAAGAAGGCATTAAAGAAAAGTACTTCTTAGGAGATAACCCAATAGTTTTGTTGAGTATTGGAAGTTATTGCCTCAGTAATAACCGCTCCTTATCCTTTTTGTTTTTGTTTTTGTGTCAAGATCAATTACTTTTGATAAGTAGAGGAGTTGTGAAAAGTGGCTATCGTGGGACAAATTTTTGTGCTTCATTGTAAAAATTCGTGAAGGAGCTCAGTACATCAGATGGAGCTGTAATTTCCTGTGCTTGTTCTCCAAGTTGTTATCCAACTTTCATTAGTTTTGCACTTTTTGATTTGAGCAATAGAAGTTTTTCGAATAAATCAATCTCTACCTGCCGGTTTGTTTTGACAGATTTCAGCCATCATTTGCATTTGCCTCTTATATTGATTCCCTTTCGGATTCTCTTTGGGATTTTGGAAAGGAGTTACTACAGTAGCTTTTGTTTTGATGGATTTCAGTTGAAGTTTGAACCTAAAGGTTTATTGTTTTTGCATACACTAATGTTGCCAATGAGGTTTGTGTAAAGCCTTGTATGAAAGGAATTTTTAGGAGATGGAAAGAAGGAATCTGCAGAGTCCATTTTTGAATAGGTAAAAGTGCTGCAAACTGAAGGTTCGTGAAAACCTTATCTTTTTATATTTTTTATGTGTTTATTACATATGGAAGGTTACAAGACGAAACAGAGGAGGAAACGGAGTCCAGGTGGGCCACACCCACCCTAGGCGCGGGCCCCAGCTGGCCGCGCCTACAGGGGTGTGAACCCCCTGGAGTCCGTCTCTACCTCGTTTTTGCACAGTACCTTCCTTATTTAGTATAACTTCATAATATATAACCCCCGGATCCCCCAAGGTTCGTATATCATGTTCTCGTCGTATTTTTGTTTCGATCTATTCTTGTCGGGAAATCTTCTCAATTTTAGAGCACCATGGTCTCCACCAACGACAAGGGCAAGGAGCCCGTGGAAGAAGAAAGGATCGCTGCTAGGCACAAAGACATGGATTGGAGCATCGAGGAGAAAGTGAAGGGCATGTCAGCAGGCATGAAAGGACAAGCTGCCACAGGACCAAGGGCAAGAAAACCTACTTTTGTAGGGGCAATTAACACTATACGTGGTTTTTCTCATAATATGCAGGGGATGATGACCTTCGTTCCAGACTTCAGATCTTGTCATGGGGCAGTGGAAGCCCTTCAAACCACGGATGAGTTTTGTGATAAGTACCATGCTCTAAGGATGAAGATGGATATACTTCAAGAAGAGAATAACAAGCTTCGTAAGATGTTGGAGGGTTTTCTGACCCTAAACAAGGGAACACCACCACCACCACCACCGAATGAGTAATTCATCATCAGGTTTGGCATCCCCTTGGCTTGTTCCAACCTTGAGGGAGTGTCGCGGTATCACATCATTATCTTTTACCTTTTTAGTAGAGCTATATGTTGGGTAGAGAAGTTATCTTATAGGTTGGTTTGTATATGGAAGTATCTCTCCTTTAGTTGGTTATCTATGTATCCCTTGGTGTGAGTGCTTTTATGGAATATTAATGAGAAGTCTCATCTTTTACTTTTTGCACTTCTTATTTTAGTTTGCAATCTCTATTATATGATTGATCTTGTTGATCAGTATTGGTATCACTTTGGGAGCATCAAGTAGATCTAAATTGGTTTTGGAAAACCGAGCTCTAGTCAGTAGCAACACTTTTTGAGATTTGAAAGGAAGAGAGAAAAGCACTTATAGGTATTTTATATCATTTTGTTTTTGATTTGCTCATAAGCTTAGTATTCTTTATTTAAGATCTTTTGTGTCTTCAAGGAGGATTGCATGTTTGGCTTTATTACTTGTATGTTTTCTTGTTTACTTCAACTCTTTTGCTTGCTACCCAGCCTTGCTAGCCAAAAACCTGTTTTGAGAAGGCATACTTCTCATGCATCCAACCCTTTAAACCAAAACCCGTGTCATTTGTGTCCACCATATCTACCTATTAGCATTATTGCTATTCCAAGTAAATTCTCAAGCTTCATCTATCTTTCAAATTAGAAATTATTTTATTATGTGAAAACTAGTTAGTAAAGCTCTCACGAACTTGATGGCACACCTTATTTTCTTGCCCTAATAAGCTTGAACCGTTGGGTCATTGAAGTTGCATATGCTTGCACCTATATGTTGGAATTAGCAGAACCGTGCTGTCACGGGGAACACTTTCAACATTGCACATGTACATTGTACACAGTTGATATCATGCTCTTTTGTTTGCGGATGTCGTCGGTGTGAAATAAAAGGGGAGCTTTTAAGTCCATGGAGTTATGTATGTGTGTTAGAGAAACGCCTGGGACGCTAGCCTAAGCCATGCCTAATCATGGTGGAAACTTGCAGCATAACCATGGTGAGCAATCTGTGAAGCATCCTCAATAAAAAGCTATGCAAATAGCAAATAAAAAGATCACTAGGATGCTCACTGTCTGCTTGCCTTGTCATTTTGATATGGGATAGCTCATGTATCGTGTGCAAGGGGTACCCCGTTGGCGGCTCTTTATGATACACACGTACTTACAATGACAAGAACTTACCGGTAACTAAAGTTTAGTAGCATGAGGAGCGGCCCTCGTACTCAAGGGACATGAGATTGCCAACTTATATTTCGTCAAGCATATACTCCATCTTTGTTCACTTTAACCTTAATCACCTCAAGATGCTTATGATAGGGGAAATGAGAGCTTAAAGCTAGTAAGTACCATAATCTTTTGAAAGCTCTTTATGAACTTGAAATTCCTACTTCCCTCTATGAAGGGACCTTTATTCTACTTCTAAGTTGAGTCAGTAAACCCTCTCTATCTCCAGCAAGCATTTGAGTTGTTGTGTTTCAAGCATTCATATGATGATTTATTCAATCATGTTCTTTATCTCCCTTGTTTGCACAAAACTCTTATCTAAATGAGTATTACTTTGAAAGCTATCATTGTGAAAAACCTTTTATGTTTGAGCAAAGAGTACTCCTGTTGTAAACCTCTTTACAAAAGCTTTACTTGAAAACTGTTTGCCAACTGTTCTCTGACCAAGAACAGATTTTACCAATCCCAATTATGATTTATCCTTATGCATCTTTATTGTGACTCCTATACTTGTTGCAAGCTAAGTTATATAATGGTGAGTTGGTTTCTTCTATGAGTTGTGTATTGGTAAGTGTGATGCTTCTTGTCCGTATTATTTTTATCGACACTTCATTCCATAAACCTGTGGACATGTTTACTGAGCTCAGCTTTCGCTTGGGGACAAGCGAGGTCTAAGCTTGGGGGAGTTGATATGTCCAATTTGCATCACCATTCTATATCATAATTTGCCTCTATTCATTGATATATTTCATATTAATAGGTGTTACTTATGTATCTTCATCTGTTTTTGCATGTTGGGTGATTCTTGGAGGATGAACTGCCGGAGTCAGAATTCTGATGGAAAAAGAGGTGTTTTGATGCAATTTCACGAAGATCAGAAAAATACCAGAAAAACTAAAGAAAATCCTATTTTCCCGGAAGACGAAGAATGCCAGAAGGGGAGGCGGAGTTGGGCCACAGGGGGCCCACACCCCCAGGCGCGGGCCACCCTAGGCCGCACCTACAGGGGGTGTGGCGACCCTATCCCACCTCTGGCTCCACCCTCTCACCTATATCTTCTCCTTGAAACCCTAATACAAAGAGAGCGAACACAGAAAGATTCTGCCGCCTCTGCGGGGCGGAAAACACCGAGAGAGAAAGAGCTTTCCGGCAGACAGATTTTTGTCAGGGAAATTCCTTCCCAGAGAGGGGAGATCGTCGCCATCAACACCATAATCAAGCTATACTTCATCGGGATCATCATCATCATCCACACCATCATATCCACCAGCACCATCATCACCACACCATCCCGCTATAACATTTGTGTTGAATCTTGCATAGTTCTTAGGGGAAACTTTCCCGGTGTTGATTACTATTGTAGTTGATGCTTGTGAGTGGAACCATTAAATTATTGTTTATGTTCAGATTGTTATCCATTATCAAATCATCTCTGATCTTGATCCATATGATGTCTCATGAGTAGTTCGTTTAGTTCTTGAGGACATGGGAGAAGTCATGTTGTTAGTAGTAGAATTGTGTTGAGGTAATATTCAATGGTTTAATATTTAAGTTGTGGTGCTATTCTTCTAGTGGTGTCATGTGAACATCGACTACATGATACTTCAGCATTTATGGGCCTAGGGGAGTGCATTGTGTATTTGACTACTAATTGTGGGGTTGCCGGAGTGACAGAAACCTGAACCCCCGTTAGGAAAACATTGCACAAGGGAGTGTAGGATCTCATAGTTTAAGGATGTGGTTAGGTTTATATCTTAATTGCTTTCTTGTAGTTGCAGATGCTTGCAAGGGGTTTAATCGCAAGTATGTATAAGTCCAAGTAAGTTTGGTACATTAGCACAGGTGCACCCACACAACACTTATAAAACCAAAGAAGATTAATCAGCTATATGAAACGAAAGCACTTGACAGTATTCCCATGTGTCCTCGAGAATGTTTGGTCCTCATTAGTATTTCCTCCGGCTTGTCCTTTGCTAAGAAAGGATGGGACACCTGCTGCAATTATTTGTTGTCTTTATATGTGTGGACCGGCCCATGGCAGGCCTGGAGTTCTATTTCTCACGACCTGCTACCTATACGATCGGCCTGCCGCTGCTTGCCCCATCTCGCTGCCGAATTTGCGCCCGTGTCTGGCTCCTCGAGCTCCGACCTTGCCCTCTACCTCCGGCTGTCGTGCTTCTCATATCTGGCCATGGAGTCTCATCCTCTTCCTCATGGGATACCCCGTTTAATCAACATCGCATGCCACATACAATCCAGTACTCTCTCTTTTCTCTCGTTGGTCTAGGCTCGTCAACGGCGCCTGGGAATTTACTTCCTTTCTGCGGAATAAGATTTTCAAATAGGAACGATAGGCTGTTGATTTCCGACACGGCTTGCTGATATTCCCAGACCTACGAACGTATATAAACCGGTGGTAGTCAATGTAACTAAGCGAGGTGAGACTAATTCAACACGAAATTTCCTGTGCCCTCTCTCCTTTTCTAATCCAATACTGGTTCAGTTGTCTGGCTCGAGAAATTCCCGTAGTAAGCCCACTTGCCTAGCTCGCGGCCCACCGAAGAAATTCCCGTAGTAATTCTCGGAGAGAAGAGAAAAATAAAAGTAGCCAACCGGTATGTGGCATGCATGTGTAATACTTGGTTTTGTGGGAGGGTAAATTAGTCTAGAAAAGTGTTGGACCGGGAGAAACACTTCGTGCTTTATTATTAGGTATAGATTTACTTGCACTTTATTTCCTTGCTTTATCAGAAAACCCCTAAAAATCCATTTGCTAAGTATTTATAGAGAACTCTTGAGCCAAGACCACTCAGCACTGTCTACTCCTCGTTGGGATCGACACTCCTATTTATCGAAAGTACTACGATACATCCCCTAGACTTGTGGGTCATCAGATACCGTATGAATTGTGGTTTGGGAAGAAACATAAATTGTCATTCCTTAAAGTTTGGGGTTACGAAGCTTATGTAAAGAAGTTACAACCCGACAATTTTGAACCCAAAGATCTTTGTTGCCAAGAATCGATCCTTTCTCGATAAGGAGTATACCTGAAGGAAAATATTGGGTATACCTTCCATCATAGATCCGAATGCAAAAATCTTCGTTGCCAAGAATGGATCCTTTCTCGAGAAGGAGTTTCTCTCAAAAGAAGTGACTAGAAGGAAAGTAGAACTCGATGAGGTTGTCGAACCTTCTATCGGATTTGAGAGTAGCGCGGCACCGGAAGAAGTTACTGTGGCGCCTGCACTAATAAGGGAGGAAGCTAATGATGGTTATCATGAAAATTCGATCGAAGTTACTGTAGAACCTCGCAGGTCGACGAGGACTCGTACCACTCCTGATTGGTATGATCCCCTTATGAGTGTCATGTTGGTGGACAACACCGACGACCCTGCGACATATGAGGAAGCGATGATGAGCCCAGATTCCAATAAATGGCAAGAAGCCATGAAATCCGAGATTGGATCCATGTACGAAAACCAAGTATGGACTTTGGTGGACTTATCGGATTGCCGGAAGGCTGTGAAGAACAAATGGATTTTAAGAAGAAAACAGATGCTGATGGTATTGTAACCGTCTATAAAGCTTGACTTGTCGTAAAAGGTTTTTAACAAATTCAAGGAGTTGACTATGATGCGACTTTCTCACCAGTAGCGAAGCTAAAGTATGTGAGGATTTTTTTAGCAATCGCTGCATATTATGATTATGAGATATGGTAGATGGATGTCAAAATGGCGTTCCTCAATGGAGACATTGATGAAGAGTTGTATATGGTACAACCCATAAGTTTTGTCGCTCCTAAAGATGCTAACAAGGTATGCAAACTTCAATGATCCATTTATGGATTGAAGCAAGCATCCTGAAGTTGGAATCAATGTTTTGATATGGTGATCAAAAGTTTTGGATTTATACAAACTTATGGAGAAGTTTGTATTTACAAGAAAGTGAGTGAGAGCTCTGTAGCATTCCTAATACTATATGTGGATGACATATTGTTGATTGGGAATGATATAAACCTTCTTAAAAGTGTCAAAGATTATTTGAATAATAGTTTTTCAATGAAGGATCTTGGTGAAGCTGCTTACATATTAGGCATAAAGATTTATAGAGATAGATCGAGACGCATAATAGCACTTTCACGGAGTACATATTTGTACAAAGTTCTAAAGAGGTTTGGAATGGAAGATAGCAAGAAATGGTTCTTGCCCATGTTGCCCAATACGACCTTGAGTAAAACTCAAAGTCCTGCTATGACAAAAAATAGAGAGAGGATGAGTAAGACTCTCCATGCATCAGCCATAGGATCTATCATGTATGCCATGCTATGTACTAGACCGGACATTGCATATGTTGTTAGTTTGACTAGCAGATATCAAAGTGATCCAGGAGTGGATCATTGGATAGCTGTCAAAAACATCCTAAAGTACTTGAAAAGAACTAAGGATATGGTTCTTTCTTATGGAGGTGATGAACAGCTCGTTGTTAATGGTTACACCGATGCTAGTTGTAACACCGATCCGGATGATTCTAAATCTCAATCTGGATACATATTTACTTTGAATGGTGCAGCAGTGAGATGGAGGAGTGCAAAGCAAAGCGTTGTGGCAAGATCTTCAACTGAATCAGAATGCATAGCTTCTTCGGAGGTTTAACAAGAGGTGATATGGATGAAGGAGTTCATTGCGGAGCTTGGTGTGGCTCCTAGTGTGCTGGACCCAATGGCTATCTACTGTGATAACATGGGTACCATAGCTAGTGCGCAGGAGCCAAGGTCACACAAGAAGTTGAAGCATATCAAGCTACGTTTTCACGCTATTCGAGAGCATGTCCAAGATGATGACATAAATATTTGCAAAGTACACATAGAACTGAATGTGGCGGATCCGTTGACTAAACCTCTCCCAAGGGCAAAACATGACCAGCACCAAACCACCATGGGTGTTAGGTATATTACCATGTAATCTAGATTATTGACTCTAGTGCAAGTGGGAGACTGTTGGAGATATGCCCGAGAGGCAATAATAAAAGTAGTTATTATTATATCTTTGTGTTTATGATAAATGTTTACATTCATGCTATAATTGTATTAACCAGAAACATTAATACCTGTGTGATTTGTAAACTTGTAAGAGTCCCTAGTAAAGCCTCTTTGTAATACTAGTTTGTTGATTAATAAATGATTATGGTTTCCTAATCATGAACATTTGATGTTGTTAATAACAAGATTATATCATTAGGAGAATGATGTGATGTACATACTCCTATAGTTAAGCGTAACATACAAATCAAGTCATTCCAATAGTTTATTTGCTATAAGCTTTCAGATACATAGTAACCTAAATCCTTCGACCATGAGATCATGTTAATCACCATCACCGGATGGATGCTTTGATGACATCAAACACCACTTCGTAACTGGGTGGTTATAAAGGTGGCATTGAGTATTCGGAAAGTATGTGTTAAGGCACATGGATCAAGAGTGGGATTTGTCCATCCATATGACAGATAGATATACTCTGGGCCCTCTCGGTGGAATGTCATCCAATTGGCTTGCAAGAATATGATTGGCTCACAAGGGATCATATATCACAGGAACGAGTAAAGAGTACTTAACGAGGTTGAACTAGGTATGCAGAGATACCGACGATCAAACCTCGAATAAGTAAAGTATAGCGAGACAAAGGGAAATTGGTATCGTATGTAAATGGTTCATTAGATCACGAAGTAATCATAGAAATATGTGGGAGCCATATGAATTTTCAGATTCCTCTATTGGTTATTGATCGAAGAAGAGTCTCGGTCATGTCTACATAATTCACGAACCATAGGGAGACACACTTAGGGATTCGATGTTGTTTAGTAGATATGGAAAGTGAGTAAAGAGACTGAATGTTGTTCGGAGTCTCGGATTGGATCTGAGATATCATGAGGAGATCTGGAATGGTCCGTACAATAAGATTCATATAAGGAAAGTCCAATTCCGGAGTTCAAGAATGGTTTCGGTGTTTTCACTCAAATGTTCTAGAAGGGTCTAGAAGGTCCATCACTCTGGAGTGGGAAGGGTACATGGATGTGTCATACCAAAGTGGAATGGTTGCATCATGTCCTAGGTCACTTGGCTGGGCAATGGGAAGAGGGAAATCAAACTCTAGTTTGAAAGTCAAACGCCAATTTGAAAAAGTCAAATCTCAACATTGGTTGCCTAGTGGAGGGAGGGAAGGAATCCTACCTAAGGGAGGATTCCTCCCTCTCCTTGCTGCCGGCCCAAGTGGAGGAGTTGGAGGAGGACTCCCCTCCCCCCAACCGCCTCTCCCACCTATATAAGGACCCCTACCCCTCACTACAAACCCTAGTCGGCCACCGCCCCTCTCTCAAGTAGTCGTCGCCTAGGGATCTCCCAAGTCTCCTCCTAGGCCCTAGCCCTAGCCACCGGCCACCACCTCCTCTCGGTCCTCTAAACCCTAGATCGCCGAGGCCCTCTTCTACTCCACCATACCCGCTCCGGCTTAGGCGAAGCCCTGCAGGATTTCCCCTCTACTTCCGCCACAACGCAGTCGTGTTGCCGGAATCACGAGGAGAGATCTACCTCCGCTGCCTGCTGGAACAAGGGAGAGGAAGGTCTTCATCGAGTATCGAACGTGTGACTAACTACGGGAGAGCTGCCGAAACGTGGCGCCGGAAGGATCGTCTACGCTATCTTGAGATCGGCAAGTGAACGACTACATCACCCACGAGAATCCGATCTTGTTAACCGCTTTGGAATCTTCGAGGGTTAGTACTCTGTCGACTCATTGCTACAATCTAGTAGATAGATCTTGGCTTGTGTGTGTTCATGCAATGATGGTTCCGTTCATGTGTTCAGCCACATCGTTCTACTGAGGAGTGTAAGGGATGGTATGGTGCCTGGTCATACCATCGTTATTGCAAAACTTCGCAAACTCATTAAAACAGAATTTCATACCACTATCAGTAGTAGTACTTTTACCTTCCTTTTATTTTCTTTTCCATCATTACTTTCTACTTCTTAAAAGCATCAAAAACATAAAATTTATATTTTAGAAAATATGACCACACTTTTCTTGAGTAGTCATCAATAATAGTAAGCCTGTAATTAGCACCACCAATAGAATTCTTACAGAAAGGCCGCTCATCAGAGGTTAGCCTCCTTAATTGAACTTGAGCTGGTCCTTCCTAGGGTCGGTAGAGGAATGGTTCTAAAAATATGGCAAGGTGGTATCATACCTTTAGCTAGTTTTTTTATATTTTATGTAATTTTAGGTTAGAAAACAAATAGGAAAAATTGTCCAAATAATTGTGAACAACATGTGATATATTTTCGTATATTTGGACTCTATATGGCCCATAATTTTTGGTGAATTTCCTGAGAATTAAAAAGGGTAAATCATGTGTAAGGCCAAAGAAATAGTAGGATTATCTTGCATGAGACAAAAGAGGCATTTTAATTTGGAATTTTGGCTATAGAAAAATTGTATTGGATCATCTTTAAGTGTGGAACAAGTTCAAGAAGGCCAAGAGAGAGATCAAGTGAGAATCCAAATAAATAATTGCATGGCCATTTTGAGAAGAAATTCAAAAAAAAAGTTAAAGGACAAAAATCTTGGGTGGTTATAGAAATGTAGTCGAGATCGAACCCTAGTAGAAAACAGGGCTTTCGTCGATGCCACCCCGAGCCATCAGTCCCGGTTGCTTCATGAACCGGGACCAGGGTCGGTCCTAAGATTTCGGGGGCCCGGGGCGAAATTAAATTTTTAGGCCCCTTATTATAATATTTTTGCATATATGAGATGATGAAAAATAAATATTATAAGTATACTCCGACTATAATATTCATATAGATATAACAATGTTTATATAATATCCTAAAATTTCCTTCGAAAATAAGCAAAGTCCAAAAATTACAATGAAACTTAAACGGAAAAAAGTTTAGAAACATGATAAAACAATCAAGATTAGTGCTGAAACCCAATTTTAGTCTGGAAAAAAATTGTAAGAGATAAAAAATTAGAATAAGCGGAAACAATGTTTAGAGACATGAGGAACAAAGTCATAAAAATATAAATCTAATTTAAACATGATAGAAGGTAAAGAAAAAGATAAAATTGAAAGGAAAAGGCGTGAAAGAAATATACCAAAGAATTAACATGAAAAATAATGAAAGGGAATGGAATAGAAAGAAATACGTAATGAAATTTATGTAAGAAAAATAAAAAATAAAGGAAAGAACCCGTCTCGTATGTCTCTGATCGGTATGCCGATACCTTTTCGAGTGGATACGGGAATCGATAGTCTGACAACACCTGAAGCTACATGCTCTAAACAGGCCTAGCCCACTATCAATTTTCTTTAGTGAAACCGTATCAGGAAACGCTCGCGTGCTAGAGAACAGTTTTCTAGGACTCAAGAAACGGATCAATCGATGAATCGATCAATGTCTAGAACTGGCCACCGGTAGTCAAGAGTTGCCCATAAGCTTAATAAAATAATATATTTATATATATATATATTAGGCTTATAATTTTTTGGCCCCTAATAGTTTTGGACCCGGGGCGGCTGCCCCCCTAGTCCCCTAAAGGCCGGCCCTAACCAGGACTAAGACTCATACTAGTCATGATTCATAAGGACAGAACGACACGGGGCAGGATGACGATAATTCGGGACAGGAACTAAGACTAAAGGTCCCACGAACCCGGACTGATTGGCCTTTTCCACTAGTGAAACTCCGAGGCATGTATCACGAGCAGCGTGTCAGCTAGCTAGTGCTAGGACGACAAACACATCGACCGCGCGCCTTGTAGACATCTAGGAGTACGACGAGCAGGATGCATCGATGCATCGCCTTGTAGACATCTAGGACGTACGACGAGCAGGACGTAATTCATGTGTAAGGCCAAAGAAATACTAGGATTATCTTGCATGAGACAGAAGAGGCATTTTAATTTGGAATTTTGGCTATAGAAAAATTGTATTGGATCATCTTTAAGTGTGGAACAAGTTCAAGAAGGCCAAGAGAGAGATCAAGTGAGAATCCAAAAAATAATAATTGCAGGGCCATTTTGAGAAGAAATTCAAAAAAAAAGTTGAAGGACCAAAATCTTGGGTGGTTACAGAAATGTAGTCGAGATCGAACACAGGGTTTTCGTCGATGCCACCTCGAGTCATCAGTCCCGGTTGTTTCACGAACCGAAACTAAGACTCACATTTGTACTGATTCATAAGGCATCGGTCTCGGTTCGGGATAGAAACCATGACTAAAGACCCCACGAGCCGGGACTGATTGACCGTTTTCCACCGGTGAAACTCCGAAGCGTGTATCACAAGCAGCGTGTCAGCTAGCTTGTGCTAGGACGACGAAATTAGATCGATCGCGCCTTGTAGACATCTAGGACGTACCACGAGCAGGATGCATGGATGCATTTTCTTCAATTTCGTCTCCTTGTGGTATATTAGAGTTGTCTAGGGTGTACACACACCTACAACACATGCGTTATTCACGGCGGGCGGCAGCGACTGAATCGGCTGCATGCACGCGAGGCGATAATGTGAGCGAGCGAGGCCGTCCGGCGGCCACACGTCGGGAATTGGAAGCAGCCAGGAGAGGACGACGTGCAGGTACAGAACAAACAAATCGGTAGGCGCGAGCGTGTAACACGCACGTACGGTACATCTAGCTATAGCTCCGGCACGGTTCTCCTGCCGGCCGGTTCCTATAAAAGGGCACGCAGCAGCTCGTGACTTTCCATCGTCCCAAGTTCCCAACCAAATACATAGCCAAGCAAGCAACCAGTGAGTGAGAGAGTGAGCGAAGATGTTCGGATTCGGATTGTTCCCGCGGGCACAGCTCAAGGGGAAGGTTCTGCTCCAGCGTAGGAACGTCCTCGACCTCAACCACTTCGACTTGAGCAACGCCATCAGCCACGACACCTGGGACGAGCTCACCACCAAAGGCGTCACCTGCCAGCTCATCAGCTCCACTGTCGCCGATCACAGTAAGACCATGCATACTCTGTTATTGGTTCTCAATACTCTTGAGCACATCCAATCATCAAACTGACCAAAGTCGTTTTCGAAGTTTGTAAAACTGCAAGTACAGTAGTATCATCGGAAACAATTTTTCATGACAATCTTAAAGATACAATACCATCAGCATCCAACTACTAACGAAAATTAGTTGTTTTGGGATTTCGATTCTACAAGTATTTATCAACGGACATATAGTATACATTACCAAATTTAACTAAGTATAAGCAAGCTCACAAAAAAAGATGGATGGATTGGATGCAGATGACGGCTGCCGGGGTCTGGTAGGTGAGGAGGAGCGCGTTGAGCACTGGGTGATGCACTTGCCCCCGCTCACCCACGGCGATACCACCTACGATGTCACCTTCGACTGGGACGTCAAGAAGCAGGGCATCCCCGGCGCCGTCATCGTCCGCAACTACCACGCCACCCAGTTCCTCCTCAAGACCATCACCATCGACGACGTCCCCGGACACGAAGGCCCCATCGTCTTCCTCGCAAACTCATGGGTCTACAACACCAACACTTACCACTACGACCGAATCTTCTTCACCAACGATGTCAGTGTCTGGCTGGCTTTCTTCAGTTATTTACAACAAAGATACTGTACTATATAGAAAATTAACTGACGATGCGACGACGTGCAGACGCGCCTTCCCAGCGACATGCCGGTCTTGCTGCGCCCGTACCGGGAGGAGGAGCTCCAGATCCTGCGAGGGGACCACCCCAAGCAGAAGAACGACCGCGCCTACCAGGACCACGACCGCGTCTACCGCTACGACCTCTACAACGACCTCGGCGACCCCGACAACAAGTGCCCTCGCCCCACCCTCGGCGGCCCCGACAGCCCCTACCCTTACCCGCGCCGTGGCCGCACCGGCAGGAAGCCCATGAAGACCGATCCCACCTGCGAGAGCCGCAACGTCGTGCCCTTGTTCCAGCAGTTCTACGTGCCCCGCGACGAGTGCTTCAACCACGTCAAGAAGGCCGACTTCACCGCCTACCTCCTCAAGGCTGTCTCCGCGGGCATCCTCCCCCTAGCCAGAGAGATGTTCGACACCGTCGTGCCGCGCGAGTTCGACGACTTCAAAGACATGTACAAGCTCTACGAAGGCGGGCTCAAGATCCCCGACATCCCCGCCATGGACCTCGTCTTCAAAGTGTTCCCGCCGCTCAAGAGCATCTGCCCATCCGGAGGCTCCTACCTCTTGAAGATGCCCATGCCGGAAATCATCAACAACGACAAGCTCGCGTGGCGCACCGACGAGGAGTTTGCAAGGGAGATGCTCGCCGGCCTCAACCCGCACATCATCACGCGCCTCCGGGAGTTTCCTCCCAGGAGCAGGCTTGAAGGGTACGGCGACCAGACCAGCACGATCACTCTGGAGCACATCCAACACAGCCTTGGTAGGCTCACCGTCGAGAAGGCCATCGCCGACAACAGGCTCTTCATCCTCGACCACCACGACAACTTCATGCCTCAGCTGCTAAAGATCAACAGCCTCCAAAACACATTCGTGTACGCCACCAGAACATTACTCTTCCTGCAGGACGACGACACCCTCAAGCCAATTGCCATCGAGCTCAGCAAGCCCCAACTTGATGAGCTCGGCAATAAAGTGGTGGGTGCCGACAGCAAGGTCTACACGCCCCCCTCCTCTGGCTCGGAGTCGGACTACAAGGTGCAGGACACCATCTGGCAGCTCGCCAAGGCCTACGCTGCTGTGAACGATTCTGCGTGGCACGGGCTCATCAGCCACTGGCTCCACACCCATGCGGTGATCGAGCCATTCGTCATCGCCACCAACCGGCAGCTCAGCGTCACGCACCCCATCTACAAGCTCCTGCAGCCCCACTACCGCGACACCATGATGATCAACGCCCTGGCACGCCAAGTCCTCATCAGCGCCGGCGGCTTCTTCGAGATGACAGTCTGTCCCGGTGAGTACGCGCTCAGAATCTCCTCCGAAGTTTACAAGAACTGGAACTTCACCGAGCAGGCGCTTCCGGTGGACCTGATCAAGAGGGGTGTGGCCAAGCATGACACCGCCAGCCCCTACGGAGTGTCGCTGCTCATCAAGGACTACCCGTACGCGGTGGACGGGCTGGCTGTCTGGTCGGCCATTGAGAACTGGGTCGACGAGTACGTCAAGATCTACTACCCCTGTGACGACGTGGTTCGGTGCGACATCGAGCTGCAAGCATGGTGGAAGGAAGTGCGTGAAGTCGGCCATGGCGACATCAAGGACCAGCCATGGTGGCCCAAGATGGCCACGGTGAAGGAGCTTGTCAGGTCATGTGCCACCATCATCTGGATCGCCTCCGCGCTGCACGCAGCTGTCAACTTCGGCCAGTACTCTTACGCTGGCTACCTGCCGAACCGCCCAACGGTGAGCCGGCGGCCAATGCCGGAGCCAGGTACCAAGGAGTACGAGGAGGTGGAGACTAATCCGGACATGGCCTTCATCCACACCATCACGAGCCAGCTCCAGAGCATCATTGGAGTGTCTGTGATTGAGGTTCTGTCCAATCACTCCTCTGACGAGGTGTACCTTGGGCAGAGGGATGAACCACAGTGGACATCAGATGAGAAGGCAAAGAAGGTGTTCGAAAAATTCAGCAAGAAACTGATCGACATTGAAATGAGTATCATGAGCCGGAACAGGGATGAGAATCTCAAGAACCGGAATGGGCCAGCACAATTCCCCTACATGTTGCTCTATCCCAACACCTCCGACATCAATGGCGAGAGCGCCACTGGGATCACAGCCAAGGGCATCCCAAACAGCATCTCCATCTGATCAATGTTTATGGTATTATGTTTTGTCGTATATGTTTCTCTACTATTTATTTTCCCATTACAAATAAGGAACGCACCATGTCGCATCTGTAACTCTGTATGTGGCCAGAAGCGTGCTCGTTCACGTTGAGGCTGAGTTGTGCTTACTTTTCTGCCTGAGTTTGCTGGCCAAAACCCAAAGTGTGTGGGATGGAACAGATGAAGGGGTTCATCGATTTGTAGTCGGCAAGTCTTTTGAGCTTGAATAAAATAAAGAAAGCAGAAAAAGCTGCAAGGTTAATGCATCTGCAAACATCGCACTTTTTGTTCTAGTGTTCTACCATGTACTCCCTCCGTTTCAAAATATAAGATGTTTTAGGTTTGTGAAGAAAATGAATCTAGACTTCTTTTAGTGTGTAGATTCATCCCAAAGTTGAGTGAATCTACATACTAAAACAAGTCTAGATACATTTTCTTCACAAACCTAAAACATCTTATATTTTGAAACGGAGGGAGTATGTGTGAGTGCAAAAATGCCAATGAGATTTCATTGTGTGATCGATCCTGGCTAAAGATTTGGTATTAGAGCCTGACTGGAGGAGGCAACGAGACACACATTGCTGGAGAAGAAGATGCCACCATGAGCAGAAGTGAACATCCTTGGTGATGGCCCGTCATCCGAAAGAGGATCAACAAGAATCAGTTAAGGTTTGTGAACCATCTATGATAACACTATCAGAGCGGTTAACTACAATTATTTGCCTACATTATATTAGAATGTATGTGATGTTCCAGTACCATAGATTGTTCATTTGATGTCTGTCCACTGGACAGAATTGGCATGGTGTCACCAACACATCAGTTTTGACTCTTTTGGTTATGCAAATAAATGTTTCAAATGGGAAATGACAGGCATGCCTTCAATTATAGCACCTCAAGCACCTACGGCAGACAATGCTTAAATTACGCTGGCTAGGTTCCTAAATGTAAGATGTTTTGGTAGGCTAAAATAGCCAACCAAAACATCTTACATGGTGGAACGGAGGTAATAGAAAACTAGAACAAGGTAGCCAGTAGCTTATTTCCTAATTCTTCCCCCATACATCACTACCATATATGGTCAAAGCAAGGGAGCAAGTGACTTGTGGACATGGGGACTATAAGTGATGGCAGGGGGACGGACCCAACACCGAGCAACTGCAACTGATCTACTTAAGCATAGTTCAGGCCTGATACGGAAAAACAGATTTGGTAACTTTCTATTGCAGCTAGGTTCCAGGTTATCTCATGCTGCAAATATAGGGAATCTCAGCTCCGAAAGATTCATCATCCAAGATGTTTACAGGAACCGTTAATTTCTTTAACATGCTTAACTACCTTGTAGACCAAATCCAAACTGCAATAATACAGTGTTGGAAATTGGTACTCGAGTTAGTATGAACAATGTTGAGGATAATAATACCAGGTATTGATGTAGCGATTCGATGTTACATTAGTCAACATGGCCAAGAATTAGAAGAACTCAATGGAAGTTGCAGAATCCTAATTTTACACAATATATGAGTACTTGCTTACTGGAGCGTGAGGATGTTCAGGAAATCAGGACGAGCCAGCCGGAAGCTGGCGTGTCTCCGGGGCTTGAAGGGAGCGGAGAGGAGGTCGTTGCCGTGAGGGTGGGGGTAGTGGAGCCTATGTGCGGGGAGGAGGAAGACCGGGCGACGAGGAAGTGCTCGCGCTCGTCGGACCGAGGATGGAGGCCGGCGGTGGAGTTGCGCCGCCGGCTTGGGGTCGCCGGGATCAGGGAGGGAGGCGGGCAGTGTTGTGGCTTCCGCTTGGATTAGCGGCGGTGTGGAGTCAGCGGGTCGCTGCCGTTTTTCCTGTCAATATTTTTTGTTGAGAAAACCGTATCAGCGGTCCTAATTCTTTTTCCGCACCTTCACTTTGGTCCTAGTTCTTTGAAACTGCATATCTAGGTTCTATTTTTTTCTAAGTAGTTCATGCGAGGTCCTAAACTGGTCTGACCAGCATTGACCGGTGCCATGTCAGTTGTGGGGCCTAGGAGGCATACAGGTCACCCAACATATTTGCAAATAGCTCTCCTAGATTGTATTTCTTCCAAAACTTAAGTCCCTGTAAAGTTGTACTTGCCCTGTACTTCCCAAAGTAGAACTCCACCCATCCGTGTTGCAAGCGCCCGGATACGCGCCCGACAACCGCAAAAAGGACCAAAGAAATGCCGATGAATGAATGACCGTTTTTCTAGTGGTCAAGCGATCACGCCAGATCATGGTTGTTGTCCCGTGACCGCATGACCCGCTTTCTCCTCCTTGGCTGCGGTTGTGATGTCTTGAGAGCATGCGCAGTGAACAAGAGGTAGCACCACCGTGTTGTGGGTGAGCGTCGGTTTGTCTCGCCGGCTAGCAATGGTGCGCCAATTCCATAGAGGTGCCGCTACATGCGCTTAGGTGGAGGCTTGACGGTGGTCCCGAGCACGACCCGGCACTTCTGGTGGAGGATTCGATGAGCGCCTAAGGTCATGACGGTCTGGGAAACCTCGTCTCCTCTCAAGCCGGCTCAAGGCGGCGTCGAAAGTCGTGGTACGCCACCTTTCCGACGCCGGCCGGAGCTGGACCGCTAGCCGGGCGCGCTCTCCGCAGCGTGTTAAATCGGCCGGTACCCTCCTCGGCGTTGAGGACGTGCCGCGACACGACGCCGAGATCGCAAGACGCTAGAGGCTGCGTCACCACTCCGGCGCTGGAGGCGTGCATGTCTGTGGTGATGTCCGGTCCATCACTTGCTTGCGGTTTGTGCGGCGTCATGTTCCCTTGTTTCAGTTGCCAGACACAAAGGTGATCGAAGATTAGAAACACGCCTCTTTTGCTCTCTTCGACATCTGACCATCATGCCTCCGGTTTACTTCTACCGATTAATTAAACATGCATGTTTTGTTTTGGGTGATCACACGAAGCGGGCCATGGCGGGATGATGCTTGTTGCCACAGTGTTCACGCTAATTCTACTATGATTGGAAGAAATATAATCTGAAGGGCCTTTTGAATATGCATGCCTGGCCTGTACCATTCTGGTCCTATTGTTGTCGTAGCGGTGGTCAAATGGCCATAGACAGTCAAAACCGAGTAAAAATAGGACCTCGTGTGAACTACTTATAAAAAATTAGAACCTAGACGTGCAGTTTCAAAAAACTAGGACCAAAGTGAAGACGTGTGAAAAGAATTAGGACCGCCGATGCGGTTTTCTCTTTTTTGTTTCTTTTGCCATTTCCCCTGTAGTATATATGTGTTATTTCTCAGGATTTTTTCCAGGTACTCGATTTGTATGAGTAATTTCGAGATGACAAGGCTCTCGATTTCGTTTTGTTTATAAAACTGGTGTTGTATACTCAGATTCCCCTTATTATTAGCGTAGGTGAGCACTCCATTTTAACAGTGCAGGTCCCTAAGAAATTTGGTAGACTCGATCTAAGAAACTTGTTAGACTGTCTAAGAGATGAAATTTGCTCCATTATCTAGCATACTTAAGGGTCCCATCAATCAGAATATAAAGAAACAACGAAAAATTCTATTATATTAGATATATGTCTAGTAGTAGAGTCAAATCTAGAGAAAGATTAGTTAGACTCATCTCTTACACTGTTTAGACATAGGTCTAACCTAAAAGATTCTCTTAGGGCCCGTTCGGCACACGGGAAAAACAAAGGAATTTCACATGTTTGTGTTCTTGTGAAATTTTTTCTTCTATAGCGTTGGTTTTAAAGGAAACACTCCCATCAGTTCCTTTGGAAACTTTCCCTTTCCTGTATTTTTTACAGAAATTGAAACATCCACCGAAACCTTATGTTTGGCGAAGTCCCGATGCAAAACTCTGGCATTAGCTGAACAACTGGTTTTTTTGTTACACATACAGAAAGAGAGCAGTCATGCAGACAATAACACAATGATCACCCAGCCGTCCTAGTGTGAAGAATCATATATTAACGCGGTAAAAATTCCAAGGATCGAATAGTACCGAACACCCAAGCATCTAGACTTTTCCTTGTTTTTTATTCCTCCGGTTTACATCCACTGTCTTTTCTAGTTCCTTTGAAGATCCTCCAAACCGAACGGGGCCTTAGATGGGTTTTTCATCACACTGCACATGCTCTAAGAACCAACGGTATTATATCGACGGCGTGCGTACGTTTACAAGAAGGATCCCAATAAGGCCTTGTTTACTTCTCCGGTTTTTTCTGGGTTCGGAGAGTTTTATCCCGGCTCACTCGCTAATCCCGATAAATACCACTGTGGCTGTTTACTTCTAGCGTTTTCGCGAGGTTAATCCCGGCCCATCCCGGGAAATACCAGCCCAAACCGAAGGAAGCGCGTGTATTCTCACACGCGAGTCCAGCCTCGCGTATTGGCGAGGAAGCGAGCGAGAGCGGCGACAACGGACCGGAGGCGGCGTGGACGTCGACCTAGAGACTCTACCGAGAGCACCTCCTCCGGCTTCTCTCCGGTCAGTCCCCCCTCACCCCACGCCTCTTCCCCTCTGCTCCCATCCTAGGGTTTCATGGCCGCCGCCGGTGTCCACCTCCCTCCCTCCAATCCGGTTCTTGGACGTTGGGAGAGAAGAGAGAGATACCAGAGATGGGTTTGCTGACCATGTTGGACGTTTTAACTATACGACGTATGAGAAGTCTGAGATTGATTTGTCTCGTTGAGCGTTGGGACGATCAGAAATGACTAATGAATTGTTCGTTTATGGGTGCCAACGCATCATGGAGGATTCAGTGAACCTAGACCATTAGATTTTTCTTCAGCTTATAGACTCCAAATATATATTCCTGTGGACTCCAAACATATTTTAGTTCTGATTCACCCTTGTCTTGGCTTGATCCATCGGCAGTTCAGTTCAGGGGAATATTCTAAACAAAGGAATCTGCTATGTATCACGGGCATGTTGTCCAATTAATTCCTGATGGTTTTGCTTTACACAACCGAGTACATATTGATATCACAAGTCCTCATAATTTCTGTCTCTGATTGAATTTGATAGCACTTGGCTTCCTTGGTGTTCGTCTCGTCTAGGACTATGGTACACACGCATCAGCCTTGGAGAAACATCTTGTTTAGAAGAAACAGAAAGTAGTATTAGTTCGTTGTTGCCCACTGAAACTAGTCTTTCTGAATAAGAATACGAGTCTGAATCTTGATGCTTAACTTACGATAGTACAACAGGCGTGTACAGTTTATAAGCATTGTTATCTTATCGTGGTATAAAAGTTCTGAGTGTGGTTTTACCCACTGTCAATTTTGTGACTATGTGATTGCTTGTTTTCATATGGTTCCAAGATTCTGCAATTCAATTGTTCAATTCAAACGTGTTTCCTTCTGTTTTACTTATTTGTATTCAACGTATTCGCACTTTTTATTTTCGGAGCTAAATCGGAGAGAAACTGTTCCAAGCAGCTACACTGATAAAGTTCGGTCCAAACATGGGGTGTTACAAGCCTAATTTGTTTGAACGTATTTGCCCAAATTTAGAATTTTCCAAAACTTTGTATTATTTAGATAGTGTGGTAGCACCACCAGTTTGGTCCAAACATGGGGTGTTACAAGCCTCTCAAATAGTTCCTTTCTTTTTTTTCAGCAGTCATGCATGCATTCTGATCATGAGCCATCATATGCATGTTCTTGCTACCAAAAGGGCTGCTCTTGCCTCGATTTCAAGGCAATGAAGTGTTTGAGTGTTCCGATCAAGATTTTAAAGTTACAAATATACTCATGACCGGGTTGTAATAATGGTTTATAAATCCATAACTTTGTTGTCTTACTTGTTGGGTATATTTAAACTCCATGGTAGATGTTTAAGTTCCGTACAAATTTATTTAGTGCAAAGGTTTGATAGATATTCATATATGTTACAAAGTATACTGAAAGTTTTTCTCTATGTTAAATAGAGATCTTGAATACATGAACTTGTCCGGCCCTCTACCAGCTACTGACGTGAGTATTTCTACCCCATGCATCTATCTATCTCTTTGCTTCGTATAATTCTATTTTCGGAACCTTGTCAATTCATTATGCACTAGTACTGTCTCTTTTTGGCATCTGAGCAGGGCATTCGGGGGAACAATATTCATGGGACTATCCCAGGAGAGTTTGGTGATCTGAAGAATCTAATTAGAGCTGGACCTGCACAATGACATCTCGTATGATACCCACAACGACGGCAGGAGGCTTGATCACAACCATTTGACCCGCCGAAAATGCCACTTGTCAGAGAAAGGTATCTGCATCCACTTGTCATTAGATGGTGACAGTCCTCAAATTTGTTGTACTCCTTCCGACCTCCAAGACTCCTATGTTAATATTTGTTGCACTATTTTGAACATTCCATGCCCGACCTACCTTTTATATTTGTTGCACTATTTGATGGCTAATTCTATACACATTTCTAAAATCTTGTGTATCATATACATAATGAATTCGTAATGTTCTGAGTCCTTTTGCTCATAACTTTTCCTGTTAGATGTTCTGTATCTGTATTGTGGTTAATAGCATCTGTGTTTGTCTTTTTGAAATTGAAACTGCAGGAACCTGGGCGGACTGCGCTCGCGCTAGACCTGGCTAGAACGGCAGCAGGGCGCTGGGGCTAGCAGCGATGAGGACGTCTACAAGAGGGGCTGAGCGGAGGCGCTTGCGCTAGGCTTGGACTGCGAGGAGCTTCGGTGCTCCGACGATGTGGCGAGGAGGCCGGAGCGGGAACATGGCGAGGCCCGACTGCCGAGCGGAACGGAACATGAACGGAGCAGGCGGGAGGCCGCGGGGGAGCAGGGTGACCTTGCTCCTCCGTGCCGGTAGAAGCCCTCCGTCCGTGTGGCTTTGCTCTGTCCGTCTGCGAGCAGCGCGGCGAGTTCCGTCCCGGCAGAGCAGGGCGATCCGCACGAGAATCCTCGGCATGGAAAGCAGGGCACCACGCCAGCGGCGTGGCGGTTGTAGACAGGGAGCGGACTGGCTAGGAGCTGAGGAAGGAACCGGGAAGATCTCAACTTGATACATCAAATTTAGGCCACATATGAAACGTTTTTAATGTATTTTGGACTTTTTTGCAAATTTGAAATTGAACTACCCTCTCGACATCTTTTCTGGGACGGAGGGAGTAGGTGTAAAGTTCCTCCTTTTATCACCTGGTGATGATCTGATGATGTTAATTCTCTCACGTGCCCTCTTATCCCAAAGTAAACAAGTGAGAGATTGGGAAGTGAGGGGAAATGTTGGGAAATGATAGGAAATGTGGGGATTGGGTGAAAGAATGGATTCACCAAATCCCCTCTTATCCCCAAACTTCTAGGGGTGAAAATACCCTAGAAGTAAACAAGGCCTAAAAGTAGAAATTACAGAAAGGTCTTTAACTTTTACAACCAGCACCCCACAAAAACACAATCAAATCAAGGATCATCGCCGATAAACTTATTGGGAAACCTCCAGGCACGGTCGCCCTTGCTTCCACCGGGAATGAAACCTATTGGGAAGCCGAGGCGTTCGCCGCTATGCTGAGATCAAGGAAGATCCTCCAATGAAGGAGAAAGAAGAAGCTCAAGCGCAGCAGGGTCGTCCTCACGGCCGGAGATGGCAATGTTTCTAGCATAGTGTTGGTTGGGGACTACTGCCGAGGTCACAGTCTCTGCTGACCTCCAACGCCACCCTTTTGCATCGGTCCTAACGCTCTACCTTTTCCTTTCTGTTGGGTACATTCATGTTGTACATGTACATGTTGCTATAAGGACTTGCAAGTTCGTTTCGATGAGTTGTCTATGATGAGTAGACAGGTGATTCTACAAGAATTTCTAAGCCATGTGGACTTAGAGTTTACTTGATTGTTATTTTGGCATCTTATGTCGATTTGTATTCATGATCCATCGGATTCTATATTTGTTTCCGCTTGTTGGTGGAATGTTGGGACATGTGTCCTCTGAGTGCTTTATCTAAATAAAGCGGTGTTTGTGAAGCTTCGTAAGAAGTCAAAGGTGTGATGCATACTCTTCATCGGATCTAGTGTAGAGGATGATGTCATCGTCTCAAAAGTCACCAACCATTGGGAAAAATATGAAGGGAGATCATGAAAATAGATGAGAGATTCAACAGATAGAACGAAAACCAGATGTAGAAACATCACTTCAAAACGAAGGAAGTGGGATCCTAAAGGTATGACAGAAAGCCAACTACAAGAATCCTAAACTTGAAAAAAGGTAAGAGAACATACTTAAACACGCAAAGATAAGAGAAGAATAACATAGATGTAAGGAGTAAAAACGGAGCTACTCATATCTATCCAACACATTTCTAGTAAAAATAGTTTTGACACTAGACTCAACAACGTCCGTTGGCAAGATTGTCCTACATGTTGGACTAGTGGGCTATCATAAACGATGGCTCTTTTGAGCAGTGAATGGAAGTTTGAAATGTCAAATTTAAAATTTCGAGTGTTGAATCTAAGTTTGAAATGTGAATTTAAAATTTTCAAGTGTTGGATCTAAGTTTGAATTGTTGAGTTGGAAGTTTAGAGTAAAAGTTTTGAAGCTTAGGATCAAAGTGTCGAAGTTTAGGGTTAAAATATCAAATTTTAGGGTCTAACATTAGGATTTGATGGGCTAGACGAGTTACTTTACATCACGTAGTGTGGCACAAGTGCCCTAAACTACATCATATGAAAAAGTAGAAACAACACACGTGATGTAAAACTCTCTTTTTGGTAATGTACAACTTGTTTTGGGTTGTCCTATGATACATTACCTGTTAGAGATGCTCTAAACAAACAATTCATACAATTTTGTCTCCTTTCCGTGCTTGCTTCCACCGCTTGAATTGTATAGCCTTACATTCCTTTTTCCCTTTCTGGATCCCGTTCCCTATACACAAAGGCGAAGGGCAGGATATTTCCTTAGACGGTTCCCATTTTCACTTATTGCTTCAAATGACCAAGCTAAATTGCATTCAGGGTCTAGCACTAACTATATAATCCATCTAACTAAAAGTGCATTATCAATCCTAATTGGATAAACTTTAAAAAATTATTATGCCACTGTTTCATTTGTGCCAAATCACGTAGGCGACAAGTGGATGAAAATTACCCCTTGAAGGAAAATATAATCGAAATCATAGACAACACTATGGGTTCTCATGTTTGCAGCAAAAGAATTAAGCAAAACAAATAAGATCATAGTGAAGATTGCAATATGGTTCTCTAAACTTCTACCAGTGCACGTAGTTCGAGATGCATAAATTCCAATTAATCTGAAACTTCCAGCGACACATAGTTCAGATATAGACACCAAATGATCTCAAACTTTCAACAAAACATAGTTTATGCATCACACCAAGTACAAATTTCTTTTTCCGTGCACATCCACAATAGCTATGCAAAACTCATCTGCATTGCAACTCGAATACGACACGAATCACAACATGAACATGAGCACGCTCAACTGTTTTATCCTCAAATTTATGAACAACCCAAATGCGCCACACGACCATCGGCCCTTGCCCGCTGGTTTTTCAAGAGCTTGCAATGCACCGCAGAGCCATTCCGTCCCGCATGTACAATCAAATACACCTAATGTCACCACCGCCTCATCCAACCCTATACCCAACAGCTCTCATGCTCATCCTCCGCCTCATCATAGACAGTGTCCATCATCATCGAGGAGGAGAAATCACTTCCT
This sequence comes from Avena longiglumis, assembly GCA_030063025.1. NCBI lineage: Eukaryota > Viridiplantae > Streptophyta > Magnoliopsida > Poales > Poaceae > Avena > Avena longiglumis. Next base: position 81,668,272 of record CP125978.1, read on the forward strand.
CCATGAAGGGGAATATTGTATCCGGATGCCTGTCAAGCACCTATCATAGGATGCTGCAAATGATCAATCCGTTGGTTCTTGCATGCATAGCAATTACCTATGTAAAATAAAGGACATGATGTTAGCTACGTTACAAAGCACAAAATGAATATATTGTTGATCACCAATATTCACTTCGATAAGAGACAAAAATCCATACCATATTCATCTGGCTCAAGAGGGCAGCAGAAGTAAATTGTTCGTCTCAATATTTCCTTTACTTTGGCGAAGTAACGCGTTGAAATCCACTCACTTGAACCAGGTTCCTTCATCTTTACTGTAAAATTGAAGTGGTCGAAGATCTTGCAATCACTTTCCACATGAAAACATTGGCATAGAAGTTCTTCAAATTTGTAGTCAAACTCCTATAACAACAATTATTAGTAAAGCCTTCTACACTTGAAACAACTAGAGAACATTTATAGTACAGTTCAAAGATAGAAATTATAGACAAACCATAAGATCTTCTTTTTTAAGGTAATTTTGAAATGCCACCCACACATCCTCGCACATCCATTTCTTCCCATTCTCAGCAGTTTTTTCTTTGGAACCTTCATATCGCCCTTGTGTTGCAACTGCTAATGCTTGTTCTTGTCGGATCCGTTGAGCTTGATGTGGTGGTACCAACACCCGTTGAGCTTCAATATTTTCTGGTGAAGACTGCGAGGATAATGGTAACGACTTATATCGAGCAGCTCGAGCTACTCTCAAACTATTACAAAAATAATCCATAGCATCTTCAACACTGTCAAACGTAGGCTGATATAAGAACAAATCATCTGTGCTTCTCTCTGACCTAAACAAAACCATGACCACACGGTCAAGGAAATTTAGTTCATGCTCTAAATACCAACAAGGCAATAATGAACCAACAAGTTATGCCATGCAACATGTAAATTTGTTAAGGGCATAGTTTAGCAAGTGAAGTCATTTTCCTAGAACTAAATAACAAACCATGACTGGTAGAATAAAGAAACAAAAGTATTATAGTACTAATAATTCATCTACAGAGGCAGTAGATTGGTCACTTAAAATAAAGCTGGCGTTGTTAGATAGTCTCAAGCAAGTTGGGGTAGGCTAGGGATGAAACCTATAAGAATAATCAAAATGGGGAAGACAAGACAAAGAAAAAAGAGAAAGAAAGAATATAGGAGATTGATAGACTACTTCATGGTTCTGGAACGTGGATTGCTAATTTCCAAGCGCTCAGATCCATGGATAGTTCTTTGGTGATATTGCAGTCCTTCAAGTCTCTGTTTACAGACTCCTCCCACATCAATTTTGGTCTACCTCTGCCTCTCTTTACATTATCAGGGCACCTTAAATTACGTTATGGACCTGTGCTTCTAGGGGGCTAGGTTGTATATGTTCAAACCATCCATCGCCAAACCACCAAATTTCCTGCCCATGCAAAGAAATTCATGCTAGTTTCCACATCTTCCAATATCGATTTGTGGAGAATTCCAACCACCAAACAATATGTCATGCTACTCTAGTGCAAGATGATTCTTGTCCAAAAAGTGTAATCTTTTTTGCTTGATATAAACGATATGCGGACACATGATAAAAACTAGCACTCCATCTACTTGTCGTTATCCAAAATTTGAAATTAGATGGATAAACATAGGAGAAAATCATTGCAATGAACAATGAGATATAGAAAATTCATGTAATGAAACATGAAAACTTGAAAGACAAACTATTGTTTCAACTTTTACTGTAATCAAAATGGTATGTTTGAGTGTATTAAGTGAAATATATATAACAAGTGCTACATCCATAATAGAAACATGTGCTCCAGGATTTTGGTCCGATGCCTACTAAATGATGGGGTTATAGAGTTGTAGGGACAAAAGTTTCCATACAAGGGCAAACAGAGCTTCCTCAGAAGCTGGTTGTGCCGGGTAAGGTATGATCATTCACATCGTATGAAATGTAAGCTCGAATATGCTCATGCATGATAGAGCTTCCTCAGCAGCTGGTTGTGCCATAATCGTAGAAGCAGGTAAACCTGTGCCCATGTCACCGGCATGTTGGATATATGCCCTAGAGGCAATAATAAATATAGTTATTATTATATCTTTGTGTTTATGATAAATGTTTACATTCATGCTATAACAGTATTAACCAGAAACATTAATACTTGTGTGATTTGTAAACTAAATTAGAGCCCCTAGTAAAGCCTCTTTATAATACTAGCTTGTTGATTAATAGATGATCATAGTTTATTGATCATGAACATTTGAGATGTTGTTAATAACAAGGTCATATCATTAGGAGAATGGTATGATGGACATACTCCTATAGATCAGCGTAGCATAAAAGATCAAGTCATTTTAATAGTTCAATTGCTATAAGCTTTCAGATACATAGTAACCTAATTCCTTCGACCATGAGATCATGATAATCACCATCACCGGAAGGATGCTTTGATGACATCAAACACCACACCGTAACTGGGTGGCTATAAAGGTGGCATTGAGTGTTCGGAAAGTATGGGTTGAGGAACATGGATCAAGAGTGGAATTTGTCCATCCATATGACGGATAGATATACTCTGGGCCCTCTCGGTGGAATGTCATCCAATTGTCTTGCAAGCATGTGACTGGCTCACAAGGGATCACATACCACGAGAACGAGAAAATAGTACTTATCAGTAACGAGGTTGAACTAGGTATGCAGAGATACCGACGATCAAAACCTCGGATAAGTAAGCTATCGTGAGACAAAGGGAAATTGGTATCGTATGTAAGTGGTTCATTCGATCGCAAAGTAATCGTAGAAATATGTGGGAGCCATATGAATTTCCAGATTCCTCTATTGGTTATTGATCGGAGAAGTGAGTAAGAGACCGAATGTTGTTCAGAATCTCGGATGGGATCCGGGATATCACGAGGAGATCCGGAATGGTCCGGAGAATAAGATTCATATAAGGAAAGTCCTGTTTCGGAGTTAGGGAATGATTCTGGTGTTTTCACCAGGAATGTTCTAGAAGGGTTCGGAAGGTCCGGCACTCCGGAGGGGAAGGGTACATGAATGTGTCATAACAATATGGAATGGTTGCATCATGTACTAGGTCACTTGGCTGGGCAAAATAAAGGAAGAAATCAAATCCTAGTTTGAAAGTCAAACGCCAATTTGAAAAAGTCAAATGACAAGTTTGCTTGGTGGAGGGAGAGTAGGAAACCTACTTGGGGAGGAGTTCCTCTCCCTCCACCCGCCGGCCAAGGAGGCCTACTTGGGGGAGGACTCCCTCCTCCCAAGCCACGCCCTCCCACCTATATAAGGAGGGACAGGGATGCACCTCTTCTCTACACCAAACACAACCCAAAACCCTAGCCCTAGCCGTCAGGCTCCTCCAAGTCGTCGCCGCCCTAGGTTTTCTCCAAGTCGCCGAGTTGGGGCTTTCCCAAGCCCTAGCCGCCGGCCAAGCTCCTCCCTTGGTGCCTCTAAACCCTAGATCACCAATGCCTCTCTCATAGTCCACCATACTCGCTCCGGCTTAAGGCGAAGCCCTGCGAGATCTCCCCTCTACTTCTGGTACCACGCTATCATGCTGCCGGAATCGCGAGGAGAGTGCTACAACCTCCGCTGCCTGCTGGAACAAGGGAGATGAAGGTCTTCATCGAGTACCGAACGTGTGACCGACTGCAGAAGCGCTGCCGGAACGCAACGCCGGAAGGATCGTCTACGCGATCTTGAGATCGGCAAGAGTACGAATACATCACCCACGAGAATCTGATCTCGTTAACCGCTTTGTAATCTTCGAGGGTGAGTTCCTCTATCGACTCGTTGCTACAATCTAGTAGATAGATCTTGACTTGTTTGTTTGCATGTGGTAGAATTTTTTTGTTTTCCATGCTACGAAACCCTACAATGGTATCAGAGCCGTTTCTATATGTAGATATGTTGCACGAGTAGAACACAATGGTCATTATGGGCGGTGGTGCTTTTATTATCAATTGCTTTTTGTGTACTTTGCATCTTGCGGTATGATGGGATGAAGCGGCCCGGGCTAACCTTACATGACATCGTTCATGAGACTTGCTCCACGCTCAACATGCAACTTGTATTGCATAAGTGGCTTTGCGGGTGTCTATCTCTCCCATTATAGTATAGATCCAATTTACAACGGGCACTTGATAGTTCAAACATCAACATTGTGGTTCTTGTTCGTAAGTTAGATCGACACTTATTGAAATCCCCAAACCACGTAAAATATGCAAAGAAAATTAGAGGCGTCTAACTTTGTTTTGCAGGGGTGTGTTGTGATGTGTTATGGCCATGATTGTGATTATATTTGATGTATGCAATGTCCCTTATTGTAAGTTGGCAACCGGCAGGAGGCATATGGTTGTCTTTAAATTCTGTTAAGACCCACGTGTCTATTCAAAGTAGTTGTAATAGTTGAAGCTGGTGGATGACAACCATGAAATGGCGCCATTGATCTTGACGCTATACCGGTGATGATGGAGATCATGTTCGTGCTTAAAGATGGAGATCGGAAGCACAAGAAGAAAGGCCATATCATATCACATATTATGAATTGCATGTGTTGTTAATACTTTATGCATCTTGTATTGCTTAGTTAACGACGGTAGCATTATAAGATGATCCCTCATGCACACAAATTTCAAGTTCCAAAGTGTTCATCCTTAGTAAGCACCGTTGTTAAAGCTCGTTGTTTCGAAGCACCACATGATGATCGGGTGTGTTAGATTCTACGGGTGTATACAACGTGAGCAAGCCAGATTTTCTCATGCGGAAGCTAAGGTTTTATCTTGACGATCCTAGCATGTATAGACATGGTCTCGGAACACGGATCACCGAAAGGTAAAGCATGAGTCATATAGTAGATATGATGAACATGTTGATTGTTCGCCATTGAAGCTACGTTAACTCTCGTGGTGATCGGTTTTGATGTGGTGGATTTGGTTCGTGTGATCACTAAAAAAATGTGAGGGATATTGTTTTGAGTGGGAGTTCACCTAGATTAATTTAACTATTAATTAGAACTCAATTTGTCATAAACTTAGTCTAAACTATTGCAAATATGTTGTAGATCAATGGTGGCCCCTACCATCAATTTTGATGCATTCCTAGAGAAAGAAAAGTTGAAAAACAATGGAAGCAACTTCGCGGATTGGTTCCGCAATTTGAGGATTGTCCTCAATGCTGGTAATTTGACCTATGTGTTGGATGCACTGGGTGAACCACCAGCACTACTACTACCGATGAAGTAAAGAATGTTTACCTCACTCGGAAGAATCGATCTCCATAGTTCGTGTGCTATCTTGTATGGTTTGGAATCGAGCTTGTAAAAGGTTTGAGAACCAAGACCCATATGATATTGTCCGTGAACTCAAAATTATTTTGAGACTCACGCAGCTTGAGAGTTATGAGGCTTCTGAAAAGTTCTTTAACTACAAGATGGAAGAGGGCAGCTCTGTCAGTGAGCATGTGCTTAAGATGTCTGGGCACGCAAACAAACTCCAAAGTTTGGGTATAGTCATTCCTAATGCTTTGGGGATATACCGTGTCCTCCAATCACTGCCACCAAGTTACAAGAACTTTGTGATGAACTACAATATGCAAAACATGAACAAGACGTTGCCAGAACTCTTCTCCATGTTGAAATTTGCAGAAGTGGAGATCAAGAAAGAGCATCAAGTGTTGTTGGTCAATAAGACCACCAAATTCAAGAAAGGCAAGTCTAAGAAAAAGGGAAATTTCAAGAAGGGTGGTAAGAAAGTTACCGCACCGACGAAGAAGACCAAGGCTGGCCAAAGCACGACATCGAGTGCTTTTACCGCAAGGGAGAAGGTCATCGAAGGAATTTCCCAAAGTACTTGGCGGATTTGAAGAACGGCAACATCAAGAAGAAAGGTATATCCGATATACATGTTATTGATGTGTATCTCACTAGTACTCGTAGTAGTGCTTGGGTATTTGATACTAGTTCGGTTGCTCATATTTGTAACTCAAAACAGGTACTGCAGAATAAATGGAAGCTAGAGAAGAACGAGGTGACGATGCTCGTTGGAAATGGATCAAAGGTTGATGTGATCGCGGTTGGCACGCTACCTCTTCATATACCATCGGGATTAGTTTTATACTTAAATAATTGTTATTTGGTGCCTGCGTTGAGCATGAACATTATATCTGGATCATGTTTATTGCGAGACGGTTACTTGTTTAAGTCCGAGAATAATGGTTGTTTGATTTATATGAGTAATATGTTTTATGCACATGCACCTTTGATAGATGGTCTATTCTTATTGAGTCTCGATTGTAGTAATACACACATTAATAACATTGAAGCTAAACATTTGAAATTGAGCGATAACTCGACCTATATGTGGCACTGTCGTCTTGGTCACATTGGAGTGAAGCGTATGAAGAAACTCCATTCCGATGGACTTCTTGAATCACTTGATTTCGAATCACTTGAAAGATGCGAAGCATGTCTAATGGGTAAAATGACTAAGACTCCATTTTTTGGGATGATGGAGCGAGCTACAGACTTATTGGAAATCATACATACCGATGTGTGTGGACCAATGAGTGTAGCATCGCGCGGTGGTTATCGTTATGTTCTTACCTTCACGGATGACTTGAGTAGATATGGGTATATCTATTTCATGAAACATAAGTCCGAAACTTTCAAGAAGTTTAAGGAATTTCAAAGTGAGGTAGAGAATCAACGTAACAAGAAGATTAAATTTCTACGTTCTGATCGTGGAGGTGAATATCTAAGTTACGAGTTTGGCGAGCATTTAAAGAAATGCGGAATTCTTTCACAATTGACACTGTCGGGAACACCACAACATAATGGTGTGTCCGAACGTCGTAATCGAAATCTCTTAGATATGGTTCGTTCTATGATGTCACTTACATATTTACTGTTATCGTTTTGGGGTTATGCATTAGAAACAGCCGCATTCACTTTAAATAGGGCACCATATAAATCCGTTGAAACGACACCGTATGAATTATGGTTTGGGAAGAAACCTACATTGTCGTTCCTTAAAGTTTCGGGTTGCGAAGCTTATGTAAAGAATTTACAGCCGCACAAGCTTGAACCCAAAGCGGAAAAATGCGTCTTCATAGGATACCCGAAGGAAACTATTGGGTATACCTTCTATCATACATCCGAAGGCAAAATCTTCGTTGCTAAGAATGGATCCTTTCTAGAGAAAGAATTTCTCTCGAAAGAAGTGACTAGAAGGAAAGTAGAACTCGACGAGGTTGGTGAACCTTCTCTCGAACTTGCGAGTAGCGCAACAACAGAAGTAGTTCATGTGGCGCCTACACCAATAAGAGAGGAAGCTAATGATGATGATCATGAAACTTCGGATGAAGTTGTTACAGAACCTCGCAGGTCAACGAGAACTCGTACCACTCCTGATTGGTATGATCCCGTTATGAGTGTCATGTTGGTGGACAACACCGATGACCCTGCGACATATGAGGAAGCGATGATGAGCCCAGATTCCAATAAATGGCAAGATGCCATGAAATCCGAGATTGGATCCATGCACGAAAACCAAGTATGGACATTGGTGGACTTACCGGATGGCCGGAAGGCTGTCGAGAACAAATGGATTTTCAAGAAGAAAACATATGTTGATGGTAATGTTACTGTCTATAAAGCTCGACTTGTCGCAAAAGGGTTTTGACAAATTCAAGGAGTTGACTACGATGAGACTTTCTCACCAGTAGCGAAGCTAAAGTCTTTGAGGATTATGTTAGCAATCGCTGCACATTACGATTATGAGATATGGCAGATGGATGTCAAAACAGCGTTCCTCAATGGAGACATTGATGAAGAGTTGTATATGATGCAACCCAAAGGTTTTGTCGATCCTAAAGATGCTAACAAGGTATGCAAACTTCAACGGTCCATATATGGATTGAAGAAAGCATCCCGAAGTTGGAATCAACGTTTTGATAAGGTAATCAAAAGCTTTGGTTTTATACAAACTTATGGAGAAGCTTGTATTTACAAGAAAGTGAGTGGGAGCTCTGTAGCATTCTTAATACTATATGTAGATGACATATTGTTGATTGGGAATGATGTAGACCTTCTTAATAGTGTCAAGGAATATTTAAAAGTTCTAAAGAGGTTTGGAATGGAAGATAGCAAGAAAGGGTTCTTGACCATGTTGCCCAATATGACCTTGAGTAAAACTCAAAGTCCAGCAACAGCAGAAGATAGAGAAAGGATGAGTAAGACTCCCTATGCCTCAGCCATAGGATCTCTAATGTATGCCATGCTATGTACTAGACCCGACATTGCATATGTTGTTAGTTTGACTAGCAGATATCAAAGTGATCCAGGAGTGGATCATTGGACAGTGGTATAAGTACTTGAGAAGAACTAAGGATATGGTTCTTTCTTATGGAGGTGATGAACAGCTCGTTGTTAATGGTTACACCGATGCTAGTTGGAACACCGATCCAGATGATTCTAAATCTCAATCTGGATACGCATTTACTTTGAATGGTGCAAAGATTATGGAGGAGTGCAAAGCAAAGCGTTGTGGCGAGATCTTCAACTGAATCGGAATACATAGCTTCTTCGGAGGCTTCACAAGAAGCGATATGGATGAAGGAGTTCATTATAGAGCTCGGTGTGGTTCCAAGTGCGTTGGACCCAATGTCTATCTATTGTGATAACATGGGCGCAAGAACCAAGGTCACACAAGAAGCTGAAGCACATCAAGCTACATTTTCACGCTATTCGAGAACATGTCCAAGATGGTGACATAAAGATTTGGAAAGTACACACAGATCTGAATGTGGCGGATCCTTTGACTAAACCTCTCCCGAGGGAAAAACATGACCAACACCAAACTGCCATGGGTGTTCGGTATATTACCATGTAATCTAGATTAGTTGACTCTAGTGCAAGTGGGAGACTGTTGGAGATATGCCCTACAGGCAATAATAAATGTAGTTTTTATTATATCTTTGTGTTTATGATAAATATTTACGTTCATGATATAACAGTATTAACCAGAAACATTAATACTTGTGTGATTTGTAAACTAAATTAGAGTCCCTAGTACAGCCTCTTTATAATACTAGCTTGTTGATTAATAGATGATCATAGTTTCTTGATCATGAACATTTGAGATGTTGTTAATAACAAGGTCATATCATTATGAGAATCGTATGATGGACATACTCCTATAGATAAGCGTAGCATAAAAGATCAAGTCATTTTAATAGTTCAATTGCTATAAGCTTTCAGATACATAGTAACCTAATTCCTTCGACCATGAGATCATGCTAATCACCATCACCGGAAGGATGCTTTGATGACATCAAACACCACACCGTAACTGGGTGGCTATAAAGGTGGCATTGAGTGTTCGAAAAGTATGGGTTGAGGAACATGGATCAAGAGTGGGATTTGTCCATCCATATGACGGATAGATATACTCTGGGCCCTCTCGGTGGAATGTCATCCAATTGGCTTGCAAGCATGTGACTGGCTCTCAAGGGATCACATACCACGGGAACGAGAAAAGAGTACTTATCAGTAATGAGGTTGAACTAGGTATGCAGAGATACCGACGATCAAAACCTCAGATAAGTAAGCTATCGTGAGACAAAGGGAAATTCGTGTCGTATGTAAGTGGTTCATTCGATCGCAAAGTAATCATAGAAATATGTGGGATCCATATGAATTTCCAGATTCCTCTATTGGTTATTGATCGGAGAAGTGTCTCGATCATGTCCGCATAATTCACGAACCGTAGGGAGACACACTTAAGGATTCGATGTTGTTGAGTAGTTATGGAAAGATGAGTAAGATACCGAATGTTGTTCGGAATCTCGGATGGGATCCGGGATATCACGAGGAGATCCGGAATGGTCCGGAGAATAAGATTCATATAAGGAAAGTCATGTTTCGGAGTTGGGAATGATTAGTGTTTTCACCAGGAATGTTCTAGAAGGGTCCGGAAGGTCCGACACTCCGGAGGGGAAGGGTACATGAATGTGTCATAACAATATGTAATGGTTGCATCATGTACTAGGTCACTTGGTTGGGCAAAATAAAGGAAGAAATCAAATCCTAGTTTGAAATTCAAACGCCAATTTGAAAAAGTCAAATGGCAAGTTTGCTTGGTGGAGGGAGAGTAGGAAACCTACTTGGGGAGGAGTTCCTCTCCCTCCACCCGCCGGACAAGGAGGACGACTTGGGGGAGTACTCCTCCTCCCAAGCCTGTAGGGTTTGGCAGATAGAAACAAAAAATTTCCTCGATGGGAACAACTATGTACCATGATCTATCTACTAGATACAAGCAGCGGTGGATATACATCCATAGAATACATACCCTCGAAGACCGAATAGCGTTAACGAGGTTGTACCGTGGATGATGTAGACGAACGCTGACGATCTCAAGATCGTGATGAAGTCTATCTCGTCTAGCCGGTCCAAGACGATCAAGTCCAAGACCTCAAAGCGGTGGTGCATCCGTGATCGAGACACACGCACGGGTACCGAGAACCTCCGCGCCCTCGCCCAAAAGCAGCGGAAGAAACAAATCCTTCGAAAAGCCACTGGGAACATGTATCTCACGATCCGAGACCATGGGGAATTCTAAAGGGAGAGAGATCCTTGAGGAGGTGTGCTTTGAGAGGAGGAGAGGGGGCCTTTATAGGGAGAGGGGCACCCAAGGGCATGGAGCCCAGCCATGGCTGCCCCACCTATTCCACATTCATGTGGGTGGAGCTCCACTCAAATGAAAAGCCTCCACTCCCATTAAGAAGCCTCCACTCAAAAATCCACTCACATGCATTAAATTTCCACCAAATTTAATGCAAGCTCTCATTTAAATAAAACTCTTTTATTTATTTATTAAGAATTTTGTTAATTACTTTAATTAATAAACATTCACATAAAACCCTTACAACATTTCAATTTCACATGCGTAAGGGCCAAGAATTTCAACCAAACAGTTTGTCTAGTGAAATAAATTCCTGCGCTTTCCTTTTCTTTTTGGCATATCATTTGTTCAATGGTGTCGGTATCCCTAAGTGTGTCACCCTACGGTTCACGAATAATGCGGACATGATCGAGACCCTTCTCCGATCAATAATCAAGATGTGGACTGGAGATCCATCGACTCCCACACATTCAACGATGACTTCGTGATCGTGTGAACCTTTACGCTAGTATCTTAATCCCTTTGTTTCACGATATATTACATGTCCGAGCTTCGATCATCGGTATCTCCATACCTAGTTTGATCTCGGCACCGACATGCACTCTTTTCTCGTTCCCGTGATATAACATTCTAGTGATTAAATCACTTGCTTGCAAGCTAACCAATGTGATATCACCGAGAGGGCCCAGAGTATATCTATCCGTCATCGGGATGAACAAATTCCACTCTTGATCCATGGGTCTCAACATAACACTTTATTAGTTCTGAAGCCATCTTTATAATCACCCGCCATTGTGTGACGTTTGATGTCATCGAGAAACTCTTCCGGTGTTAGTGATTGACATGATCTCATGGTCTAAGGATTAGGATCACTTCGTAAGTTGTTATAGCAATATAAACTCAATGACTTTGATCGTAATGCTATACTTCGGATGAATGTTCATCACATCATTTGTCACATCCCAAGATTTTCCAAATCTTGTAATGTGAAAATAAATTAATAAAATAAAACTTTGTTAATTTTCAGAGCCAGAAGAAACTTTTTGAATACAATTGGAACTTCAAACCCATTTGAATTAAAATAAACCTCAAGAGATTTAAAAATGTAAACATTTAATAAAAGGAAAATAAAAAAACATTTGGAAATACTAATGAAAAGATTTATTTTCAAATGAAATAGAAGTTTTATAAATAAAGATTATTAAATAAAGGAAAATTAAACCTTGACCAAACTTTGGGAATTAAAACATTTAGTTTGAATAAAAACAACAAAGGTTTATTTTAAATAAAATAATAAAGAAATAATATCCAAACTTTATTTAAATAAGAAGTTTTATCAATTTAATTTAAAACATCAAAGCTTGTTAAATTATTTTAAATAAGTTTTCATAAATTGGAATCACCAAGTTAGGTCTCTAAATAAAAAGATATGGATTTCATAAGACCAAGATGAAAATATTAATAAAGAATATTCCAAATAAAAATAAAATGGAGATAACCATTCTATCCCTATATTAAATAAGGACAAATCTCTAAATAAAAATACATGAGAAAATGATATTTGGAATTACCCAATCTTATAAGATTAATAAATCACTTTGGAATGCTTTCCAAATAATTCAATATGAATTATTTGAACCAAATAAACAAATCCTAAATGGATTATTATCTAAGGACCATTTATTTAATTATAAATGGAACCTAAAATAAAAGGTTATTTTATTTTAAAACAAGATTTCCAAGCATCCTTATTTTCAAATAAAACCTACTGGTTTGAATATGAAAATAATTAGATTTCAAATGGAAATTTTATTAATAAAAATCAAACCCTATTTTTAGTGATCCATTTTATTTAACTATTAAATGGATCCTAAAATAAATAAGGATATTATTTTACTTTGATATTTGGTTTATGTGGATAAACAAAATCAAATTCAAACTTACAAACTGAATGATTGTTTGGATTGATTTGGGTGAGATTTGTTTGATTGAAAGTTCAAAAGAATTAAATATAAAAGAAAAGGATCTGAATAAAAAAAAATGAAAGAAAATGCATCCAACCCACTACCCCGGCCCAAACAGCCCACCGAGCCCAGCTCTTCCTTCCCCGAAACGTTACCTTCTCACCGCTGAAACAACCCACGAGGCAATCGATGGACCCTCCTCTTCCTCTTTTCCCACCGACCGTGGACCCCACCTCTTCAGACATCGTCCACACCGCAGCTGCTTTCTTCCTCCTCCCTCAACGTCGCTCTGCCGCCATTGATGTCGATTAATCCGCGTTGATGACCGGCTTAACTCACCCAGAGACCACGCACCTTAAAGCGCCTCCCTCTTCGCTTCCTCAGACGCCTCCTCGACACGCCCCCAGGCCGAGGAATTTTACCCTACACCCCCTCTGTCTCCGGCGACCATTCTTGTCGATTCCGGCCAGCACACTCTCCTTTCCGCCTCCCTAAGCACACGAGCACACTCACCATACACCGGCACATCCTTCTGTGTCAGTCACCGCATGGCTCCATAGTGTCCAGAACGACAACCTCCAAAGACCGCCGCCGCTCGCTTTCTCCGACGAGCTCCTCCGTAATCCCTGACCGCCCCTCCTCTTATCTTGCATACGCGCGTCATTCCCTCGACCATACGCTCCTAATCGTATCCTCCGTTTGTCTTAGGGCGCTCCCTATCCACGTCCACGACGATCACCGACGACCCCGCAACTCCGGTGAGCTCGACGCCGACTCTCGCTTCCTCGATCGGTGAGACATACCCTTGATTAGTCTATGTCCTCCGCTTTCCAGATACTCGCAAACACTCGCGTGGTCTACAACCCCTCCCCGACGACGAGTGAAAGCTCCTGGCACCAGTACAAGCTCCGGCGAGCAATCCCGCCCAACCTCGTGCCTTCATCAACCAGTGGCAGGTTGAGCATCCCCGTACCACGACGAACACAGTGAGCTTCCTCCTCTCTCCTCGCTCGCATCGACGCCGCCGCTAATCGATCGCTTCCGCCGCCGTCGTTATCGCGCCGCCGCCTCGCAAACATCTAGTAGCCATCCGATCTAGATCGACGACTAGGATAGAACAGTGAAGGGTAAGTAACATCTCTGGACCGTGCGATGCAACTAAAATCCAACGGCCTATTCACAATCCACGCCAAGCGTATAGATTTAATCGAGTACACGTACTGGCTTCATTTAAAACAGATTTTGAAATCGAATTTGATATGATTTCAAACCCTTATAACTTTTGAACCACACGTCCAAATTTGACAAATTTTATATCAAAAGATTCAGGAGAACAAGACCTAACCAACCCTACCCATAGTTTAGCAAATAGTATTTGATAAATTGTTTGAATTTGCAGAAACTTTTGTGAGCTTGTTTAGAGTATAAAAATTGTGTAAAATTGAATTTAGGAGTAAAACCTTTGCAAAATGTTTAGTTGTGACCCTACTGACCCTAGGAACCAACCAATAGTGTTAAAAATGATTTTTGTGAGAATTAATTTGAATTATTTAACTTAGCCATTTTCTAGCCAAATAAAAGGAATAGTTTTTATTATAAAAATGTTTATGGAAAAGAAAACTTTGAGAAAATAGTTTGGACCAAACCTACTGACCAAAAACACCAAGTTTTGCAATAGCAACTCATTTGGTGAACCCTATGGACTAATGCCTTAGTAAAAATATTTCTACACCACATAAAAATAACACTTTGTTTTGAAAATGATTTTAAAGTGAAACCTTTTGCAAATGACTTAGCCACTTTAGGAAATAACCATTAGATGTACCCAAATGACTATGACCCACTAGAAACCACTTTTTCAAACAAAACAAAGCTTGGCATGCTTGCATGCATTTCTTTGACTTTGTTATTTATGTGTGTTGTTTTGCTTGATTGGTAGATTGAGTTTGTACCTTGCTTGATTGACTTGTAGAGACTTGAAGAGTGTGATTGTTGCAAAGATCAAGAAGTGAACCCATACTCTACCAAAAAGGCAAGTGATGCTACATTCTTTCTATCCCAATACTTTTATTATGCATTAGTGATTTTGTTAAGTAAACTTGCATGGATTTTGCTAAGTATAGATCTTGCTATAGGAAAACCTTGTAGATGAATCCTTATTAGGATTTTCCTAAGTTAAAGATTCCTACTACCACCAAGCTTAGCCTAGCTAATAGAAAACATGGGTGGAAAATATATTCACACTATGGAAAAATATTCTAAGTCTGAAGACTTATGATTTTGTTTAATAAAACAACTAAGTAAATTAATCACCTGGGTGGAATGGAAGGATTGGGTTATGTTGAGTGGTTACACAAGGCCAGGAAACCTTGTGTATCTCACTTGTGGAATGCCACCCAGGCACAAAGGGATTTGAGATGTCAAGTGTTGAGAAGCTTCAAGTGCAACCACTTGGCAATATGGGCTCTGCCATGATCATATAGGTTGCAAGAACTTAGCCAAATGGACAGTGGGTGGTAGTGTTTTGATAGGTTGGAGCGTCCATTTTGGTCTAAGGGAAGGCTTCAAAGATTTTGACTTGGGAAACCAAGACTTGTGGGTAAAGTGCACCACCTCTGCAGAGTGTAAAACCTAAGTACTTAGCCATGTCCTGGTAAAGGACAATTTGAGCATCAAGACATGGAAGCAATCAAGAATCTCATCATTCCAATTTCTAAATAAAAACTTGTGGGTGAACAAGGGTTCCTGTGTATTCTTCAATCTTTGATGGAAAGATGGCTTGAGACAAGGATCTTGAAATCTTAGATTGAAGAAAATTGTTTTGCCAAGCAAATCTTCAGTCTTTGATTGGTAGATGCCCTGAGTGGATCACCAGTCTTTGATTAGTAGATGTCTTGGAAAGTTTTTGCCAAACAAAACTTAGTATTTTCAAAATGATAAGAAAAATCTATTTTGAGCAATGCAAGCCTCAACTCCACTTAGCCAAATGCATATAGATGATAAACTCCACTATACTACCATAGTATCACTTGCCAATACAATTCAAATGTATTGACCCTTTGTGGCTGTAACTTGTACGTTGCAGGTTTGATTGTTTAGAGAAGATTGATTGTTTAGGATTACAAAGTCTACAACCAACATCTGCCTGTGGCATTTTGAAGATGATGGACTCATACCTATTGTTATTCCGCTGCAATATAATGTAATAGCCTAATGAGCTAAGTTTGATGTAATAAAATTATGTTATTCCTGGTTATAAAGTTATATTATGACCTTTGTTTCTTGATATTACATCTTCCGTGGATGCTAGCTATTGATCCAGGGACTAGCATTGTAAAACACAGAGGACTCTACCTTATCGTTGGGACCCTAACAGATGGTATCGAGCATTGTGTTGCTCAGGATTTGTAAACCCTAGGATTGGACAAAAACCCTTAGAAAAATAGGAGTGATATTTTGTTCCAAAAACTTATTTACAAAAACACTTGTAAACTCTTTCCTCAACCATTTTGGTTTCAGCTCTACATCTCTTCTACTTCAACTTGATGGAAAAGACCACCCCATGACCAAAGACTACCCCATGTGCAAAAGACTTCTTCAACTTCTTCAACTCTAATGACTTCAACTTCTTCAACTCTAATGACTTCAACATCTTCAGCATATTCAACAAGGACTTCCAACTTGGATACCACTAAGGATCACAAGTTAAACAAGGAAATTTTGATCAAGAATTAGAGACTGAGGGAATGCAAAATAAGGAGAAGCCATTAACAACTTTGATGTATAGTGACCAAGGGCTTTTTCTCAAGGAAACCAAGATCTCATACAAGAAGAATCATGAAGGAAAGAAAGATCACAAGTGAACCATATAGATGGACCACCATATTTTAGTAAAGTCAAACACACCAACTTATGTGGTGTAACAAAAAAATATTTTGTTGCCTAAGTATGTGCTTGAACCTTGTTTGAGTGAAATGTTTGGTTTGTGATTGCATGCACATTGTTTGTGTGAATTGAGATATGTGTGATTAGAAATATCTCATTAGAAATATCTTGCCTATTCTAATCTCCCTTCAAACCCAAACAGATGACTACCCCAAAGGATTCCAAGGTTGATGACACCAACACCAACCAAGCCGATGACACTGGGAGAACTCATAGCAACCCAACATCAATTGAATCAATTGACAGCTCCTAGCCAACAATAGTAATGAAGATCCAGCATTGCAAAGGTTTTTAGAGGAACAGTCCAATTGATGCTTAAGGTGACTAATCAAATGATTAGCATGGAAGAAAACTTACCTAGAAGAGAGTATGATAGCAAGGACGAAAAGAATGTTGTTCTAGATGGAGCCCCACTTGCATTATTTGTGGAGACAAGGATCATACTTCCACAGAGCATGAAGGACAATGCCCAAATTGTGATGAAGATCATCCTGTGGAGAATGCCCTACCTCTCAAGCTACTTGCTATCTTTGTGAAGGAAGTGATCATACTCCTGGTCTATGTCCTATTTATGCCATGGTAGAACAAAGGAAACAAGAAGGATCCAGTCTACCAAAGGAAAGGACCACTACTACTTCCAAGCAAGACAACCCAATTCAAAGGATCAAGGAAAATCAAGAAGCCCAAGCAAGACATGAGCCTGGTACAATGTCGTAAATGTAATGAAATGGGACACTACTCCAGGGATGCCCAGGAACATAAAGAACAAAGGAATTGACCAAGTATGGTGTAACAACCGTAATGAACCAGGTCACTTTGTAGCAACTTGCCCAAAAGAGCAACGCAAAGAACTCAAGGACATTAATTGTTTCAATCAGAAGAATCCAGGACACTATGCAAGCAACTGTCCAGAAAGGATGAAGAACAAGTTGAACAAGCCTATGGAGAAGCTCAATCTTGGTCCATGAGTCAAGCATAGGAATAAAGCAAAAGTTTAACATAGAGAAATTTCCAGGACCCAAGAAGGCCAATATGTAATTTTTGTTTGAAAAATTTTAAGGGTGGTAGTACCCTAGTTGTTTGAACTTGATTGTAACCCTAATCTCCCCAAATCTCGGGACGAGATTTATTTTAAGGTGAACTTTGTCACATCCCAAGATTTTCCAAATCTTGTAATGTGAAAATAAATTAATAAAATAAAACTTTGTTAATTTTCAGAGCCAGAAGAAACTTTTTGAATACAATTGGAACTTCAAACCCATTTGAATTAAAATAAACCTCAAGAGATTTAAAAATGTAAACATTTAATAAAAGGAAAATAAAAAAACATTTGGAAATACTAATGAAAAGATTTATTTTCAAATGAAATAGAAGTTTTATAAATAAAGATTATTAAATAAAGGAAAATTAAACCTTGACCAAACTTTGGGAATTAAAACATTTAGTTTGAAAAAAAAAACAACAAAGGTTTATTTTAAATAAAATAATAAAGAAATAATATCCAAACTTTATTTAAATAAGAAGTTTTATCAATTTAATTTAAAACATCAAAGCTTGTTAAATTATTTTAAATAAGTTTTCATAAATTGGAATCACCAAGTTAGGTCTCTAAATAAAAAGATATGGATTTCATAAGACCAAGATGAAAATATTAATAAAGAATATTCCAAATAAAAATAAAATGGAGATAACCATTCTATCCCTATATTAAATAAGGACAAATCTCTAAATAAAAATACATGAGAAAATGATATTTGGAATTACCCAATCTTATAAGATTAATAAATCACTTTGGAATGCTTTCCAAATAATTCAATATGAATTATTTGAACCAAATAAACAAATCCTAAATGGATTATTATCTAAGGACCATTTATTTAATTATAAATGGAACCTAAAATAAAAGGTTATTTTATTTTAAAACAAGATTTCCAAGCATCCTTATTTTCAAATAAAACCTACTGGTTTGAATATGAAAATAATTAGATTTCAAATGGAAATTTTATTAATAAAAATCAAACCCTATTTTTAGTGATCCATTTTATTTAACTATTAAATGGATCCTAAAATAAATAAGGATATTATTTTACTTTGATATTTGGTTTATGTGGATAAACAAAATCAAATTCAAACTTACAAACTGAATGATTGTTTGGATTGATTTGGGTGAGATTTGTTTGATTGAAAGTTCAAAACAGAATTCAGAAATATAAAAGAAAAGGATACTGAATAAAAAAAAAAAATGAAAGAAAACAGACCCAACCCACTACCCCGGCCCAAACAGCCCACCGAGCCCAGCTCTTCCTTCCCCGAAACGTTACCTTCTCACCGCTGAAACAACCCACGAGGCACTGACTGGTGGACCCTCCCTCTTCCTCTTTTCCCACTGACCGGTGGACCCCACCTCTTCTCAGACATCGCCCACACCGCAGCTGCTTTCTTCCTCCTCCCTCAACGTCGCTCTGCCGCCATTGATGTCGATTAATCCGCGTTGATGACCGGCTTAACTCACCCAGAGACCACGCACCTTAAAGCGCCTCCCTCTTCGCTTCCTCCAGACGCCTCGACACGCCTGTGCCGAGGAATTTTACCTACACCCTCTGTCTCCCATGACCATTCTTGTCGATTCCGCCAAGACACTCCTTTCCGCCTCCTAAGCACACACGAGCACACTCACCATACACCGCACATCCTTCGTGTCCACTCGACGGGCGCCCATAGTGTCAGAACGACAACCTCCAAAGACCGCCGCCGCTGCCTTTCTCCGACGAGCTCCTCCGTAATCCCGACCGCCTCCTCTTATCTTGCATACGCGTCATTCCTCGACCATACGCCCTAATCGTATCCTCCGCTTGTCTTAGGGCGCCTCCTATCCACGCCCACGACGATCACCGACGACCCCGCAACTCCGGTGAGCTCGACGCCGACTCGTTCGCTTCCTCGATCGCTGAGACATACCCTTGATTAGTCTATGTCCTCGCCTTTCCAGGATATACTCGCAAACACTCGCGTGGGGTCTACAACCTCCTCCCGACGAAAGTGAAAGCTCCCGCACCAAGATAAGCTCGGCGAGCAATCCCGCCCAACCTCGGCGCCTTCATCAACCAGGTGGCAGGTTGAGCATCCCGCATTACCACGAACGGTGAGCTTCCTCCCTCTCTCGCTTCTCGCGCCGCCGCCGCCAATCGACGCTTCCGCCGCCGTCGTTATCGCGCCCGCCTCGCAACATCTAGTAGCCATCCGATCTAGATCCGACGACTAGGATAGAACAGGAGTGAAGGGTAAGTAACATCTACGGACCGCGATGCAACTAAAATCCAACGGCTATCTCACAATCCACGCCAAGCGTATAGACGTAATCGAGTCGACACGTGGCGATTCGTTTTAAAACAGATTTTGAAATCAGAATTTGATACAGATTTCAAACCCTTATAACTTTTGAACCACACGTCCAAATTTGACAAATTTTATATCAAAAGATTCAGGAGAACAAGACCTAACCAACCCTACCCATAGTTTAGCAAATAGTATTTGATAAATTGTTTGAATTTGCAGAAACTTTTGTGAGCTTGTTTAGAGTATAAAAATTGTGTAAAATTGAATTTAGGAGTAAAACCTTTGCAAAATGTTTAGTTGTGACCTTACTGACCCTAGGAACCAACCCATAGTACTAAAAATGAATTTGGTGAAATTTAAGTTGAATTATTTAACTTAGCCATTTTCTAGCCCAATAAAAGGAATAGTTTTTATTATAAAAATGTTTATGGAAAAGAAACTTTGAGAAAATAGTTGGACCAAACCTACTGACCCAAAAACACCAAGTTTTGCAATAGCAACTCATTTGGTGAACCCTATGGACTAATGCCTTAATAAAAATATTTCTACACCACATAAAAATAACACTTTGTTTTGAAAATGATTTTAAAGTGAAACCTTTGCAAATGACTTAGCCACTTTAGAAATAACCATTAGATGTACCCAAATGACTATGACCCACTAGAAACCACTTTTTCAAACAAAACAAAGCTTGGCATGCTTGCATGCATTTCTTTGACTTTGTTATTTATGTGTGTTGTTTGCTTGATTGGTAGATTGAGTTTGTACCTTGCTTGATTGACTTGTAGAGACTTGAAGAGTGTGATTGTTGCAAAGATCAAGAAGTGAACCCATACTCTACCAAAAGGCAAGTGATGCTACATTCTTTCTATCCCAATACTTTTATTATGCATTAGTGATTTTGTTAAGTAAACTTGCATGGATTTTGCTAAGTATAGATCTTGCTATAGGAAAACCTTGTAGATGAATCCTTATTAGGATTTTCCTAAGTTAAAGATTCCTACTACCACCAAGCTTAGCCTAGCTAATAGAAAACATGGGTGGAAAATATATTCACACTATGGAAAAATATTCTAAGTCTGAAGACTTATGATTTTGTTTAATAAAACAACTAAGTAAATTAATCACCTGGGTGGAATGGAAGGATTGGGTTATGTTGAGTGGTTACACAAGGCCAGGAAACCTTGTGTATCTCACTTGTGGAATGCCACCCAGGAAACAAAGGGATTTGAGATGTCAAGTGTTGAGAAGCTTCAAGTGCAACCACTTGGCAATATGGGCTCGCCATGATCATATAGGTTGCAAGAACTTAGCCAAATGGACAGTGGTGGTAGTGTTTTGATAGGTTGGAGCGCGTCCATTTTGGTCTAAGGGAAGGCTTCTGAAAGATTTTGACTTGGGAAACCAAGACTTGTGGGTAAAGTGCACCACCTCTGCAGAGTGTAAAACCTAAGTACTTAGCCATGTCCCCGTAAAGGACAATTTGAGCATCAAGACATGGAAGCAATCAAGAATCTCATCATTCCAATTTCTAAATAAAACTTGTGGGTGAACAAGGGTTTGTGTATTCTTCAATCTTTGATGGAAAGATGGCTTGAGACAAGGATCTTGAAATCTTAGATTGAAGAAAATTGTTTTGCCAAGCAAATCTTCAGTCTTTGATTGGTAGATGCCCTGAGTGGATCACCAGTCTTTGATTAGTAGATGTCTTGGAAAGTTTTTGCCAAACAAAACTTAGTATTTTCAAAATGATAAGAAAAATCTATTTTGAGCAATGCAAGCCTCAACTCCACTTAGCCAAATGCATATAGATGATAAACTCACTATACTACCATAGTATCACTTGCCAATACAATTCAAATGTATTGACCCTTTGTGGCTGTAACTGTATGTTGCAGGTTTGATTGTTTAGAGAAGATTGATGGTTTAGGATTACAAAGTCTACAACCAACATCTGCCTGTGGCATTTTGAAGATGATGGACTCATACCTATTGTTATTCCGCTGCAATATAATGTAATAGCCTAATGAGCTAAGTTTGATGTAATAAAAATTATGTTATTCCTGGTTATAAAGTTATATTATGACCTTTGTTTCTTGATATTACATCTTACTGTGGATGCTAGCTATTGATCCAGGGACTAGCATTGTAAAACACAGGAGGACTCTACCTTATCAGGTTGGGACCCTAACATCATTACACTAATGTTGTGACCTCGTTATTAGCAACATCCAATGTCCATGATCAGGAAACTTTGATCATCTTGTTAATCAACGAGCTAGTTTATAAGAGAGGCATAACTAGGAACTTCCTTTTTGTTTATTAAACACACATGTATTAACGTTTCCGTATTAATACAATTATAGCATGCAAAATAAATATTTATCATAAATAAGGAATACGATAATAACCACTTTATTATTGCCTCTCGGGCATATTCCCTTCAGTCTCCCACTTGCACTAGAGATAATAATCTAGTTTGAAAACTTTGTGTATTGAACACCTATGGCTTTCCTGTGTTCCAAATACGTAATTGCAAGTGGTTAACATAATCTACGGATCTGACACTTTCAGGTCCGTGTGTATTTGCATGTCTTTGCGTCTTCACGCATCACTCATTCTCCAATGAGATGGCATTGTATAAATTTGGTCTTTCGATGAGACCTTTAGTTCCTTGGGGTTAAATCATGTCGATACTATTGTCATACAATATATCTTTAGTGTTATCCCATTGCGAACCACACCTTAGTTTGATTTCAAACTACTTGACACAAATTCCCTCCTTTGCTGCTACTATAGCAGTCATATACTTAGCCTTTGTGTTGTATTATTTGTCACAATGTCTTAACTATGGATTTCATCCAAATCCATCATGGAATCTCCTTTCCATTACATTGTGCCACCCATAGTTTAAATTGAGATAAACTTAATTTGTATCTTGTGACAAACCTAGTATCAATGTAACGCTTTACAATGAACTATTTGTAATTGTTTGTCACCTCTACACAAATATATTCTTAGTTCTTTCAAAAAAGATCATAAGAATATCCTCACTATCGTCCAATGATCATTTTATGATTCATTCTGGTATATGCTCATAACACTTAGAGCATAGGACATATCTGGATGTGTACATATCATGGTATGATTGATCAAATCATTCTTGTGATTTTACTCATCAAGTGTCAAAGCACTTGAATCTTGTTTCACTTATCAAGTGTCAATACACTTGAATCTTGATTCAATTCCTTTCCATGCGACAAGAACCGTTTCTTGTTGTTTCTATATTGAACTCCTTCAATATATCATATATGTACGTTTGGCACAACCATATTAGCGTCACAGTCTATCCACTATAGACATTCATGCTAAATATTCGTTTGCCTAAGTTTTTCATCGAAATGAAATTCTTAACCTTTGTCAATAAAAGATACATAATTTCTAATCAACAAGATGTCATCCACATAATGTATTAGAAATATGTCTCAGCGTTCCCACTTAATTTCTTGCAAATGCAAGCACCTTCATCGTCTCCTGATGAAAACTCTTTTTCATCACGGTGAAGATTCCAACTCCGTGATGCTTACTTCAACTATTGAAGTTTGCATGCCCTTTTTAGCATCCTTTGAATTAACAAAACCCTTTGGATCATGTCATGTACACGTCCTAGGTAACCATTCTATTAGAAGAACTTTGTTTTGTTTATTCATCTACCATATAACAAATTATATGTAGTGGTTGCTACTTTAATCCGTCCAGACTAAATATCGCTATGAAAGATCAAATCTTGTCATAGTCAACTCCTTGAACATTGTCATAAACTACTTTATGACATGTCGACTATTTCATAGATATAAAACATCCATGTCTGTTTCTTTATAGATCCAAATACGACCTATAGGTTTTTACACCTTTCCGGAGGGTCTTCCAAGTTCAAAACTTGATTTATCGTGTATGGACTTATCACGGATTTATGGCTTCAAGCCATTTGACGGAGTCAGGTCCCATCATCGCTTCTTTGTATGTATTCGGTTCATCATTGTCAAACAATAATGATTTACTCTCAAATCTTAGCATTTGATTGTTTAACCGACCTACTTGGTTCAATATGAACTTAGATCTCCGTGACCACAACCTTTGAGGCACATAAACCATGAGCATTATGGCTGCCTCCGGAACGATTTCCCAACGCAACTCATCACATATAGCTAAGGTTCGTTAACCTTATCAAAGTTCTATTGTCCTCCCACTTAACTTTTACGAAAATTCCTTCTTCAAGAAACTTCATGTTTCAAGCGACAAACCCTTTTGTCCTTGGTGTTATGGAGGAATAACCAATTGTTATTCAAAATAACCTACAAAGACATGCTCATCCGACTTCGGTTGTAAACATCTTACTTATGTTTAGCATACCAAAATTTAAGAAATGACAACTTGGGTTTTACCCCAAACCATAACTTCCATGGTGTCATTTCAACGGATCAAGATGGAGCTCTTTTCAGTGTAAAAGCGGTAGTCTCTAAAGCTTTAATCTTTTAAAACATAATGGAAGTTTTATAAATAACACCTTTGATCCAACCATGTCAAACAAGGTTTCCTTACAAATCTCAAACACTCCATATTCCTATGGTGTTTCGGGAGATGTAAATCTAGGTGTTTTGCTAAACTTGTAACTCAAATAAATCCCTTTTATGATAAAATCATAATTCATTTATTTTTCTTGTTACACTTGTAACTCAAATAAATCCCTTATGATAAAATCATAAACTATTTATTTTCTTGTCACAATGATTTTCACTTCATCTTGAAAGTCTTTGAACATTTTCAAATATTTCACACTTCTTTCTCATTAAGTGAATATTCACTCAAATTTCTGGAGAAAGCATATGAAGTTGAAACCCATCGCCATTTACTACACATAATGGACTACATACATCGATATGTATAAATTCCAATATTTTAGTCGCTCGCTCTTTTCTTGGCCTTTGAACGAAGTTTTAATTATCCCGAGGAAAGTCTCACAAGCGTCACTTGATCAAATCAAAGACTCCAAAAATCCATGAATATGGAGATTCTTCATGTTTTCTTTCCAATATAATTTAAACAGCGATGTCACTTCGTAAGAGATCTTCCAATCATTTGTCTTGCGATATTTTAGCATTAGCTTTATGGATGTGATTTCTCCAACTAGATTTGTAAATCATCCATCTAATATGGAATATGGTAATTATTTGAACAACCTTTGTTCTCATAATGCCTGATTCAAATAACAATTATTAAAACAAATCTTGAAGTCAAGCTTTGATGTCAACGAGAAATACAAACAACGGTTTGTTTGTTTTCGATGAACATCATCACATATTCTCTTGCTAGTTACTTAGGCCATTGTGGTTCATGAATTGCGCTGTTCGTATGAAATTTCATACCAACCAATTCGGTATCCAATACCCAAGAACCACATTGTTTAACAAGCAAAGAATATAACCATAACATGTATATCATCCATATACCTAAATTGGATATTTCCAATCTTTTCTTTTCTGCCAAATATATTTTATAGATTCTCTTTCGGCATTTCCTTTTTACTTTTTAAAAGAATCTATCAACATCAAAAGTGGCGCCATATACATGACACATAGTCCAAAGCATGTATATTCAAATAATAATACCTTTGGACTTGCACTTTGAAGTAGATCACCATCATCAAATGATCGGCGTTCTTTCAAAATCCATTCTTTATTAATCTTTTAGTATAGTAAACATTTTACATACATATTCTATTCATCCTTGTCATGACGACTTTCATGATCAAGCTACTATAGCTTATAAAGACGAATCATGAGTATAACATTACTTTCCAAAACCCTTTTTGGATGATTAGGATGTCTAGCATCTCCAACCTTTGCAAATTCTCATCCAATATGAGAACATATATTATACTCTATCATATTGCAACCAAAACATTGTTTCAGATACCGTTATATCTGTCACACATGATGGTTTCTGAAACAATTCTTTCAGCTCCTAGATAAACTTGATCTTAAAACAATCAAGAATCATAGAGGCAAACATGATACTTAAGATACTAACACTAGAATTGTTACTCTCGATTTAATACCAATTATTAAATTTCACGGAGTAAATAGAATTTTGCTGAAAGTTTGCAATAGGACTGTAAACTTTAGATTGACACTCAACACAATACGATACCAGTTCGTAAAGTATATATCCAGAATTCTATAGTTCTATTATCTCAACTACAACTATGCATAAGGTGGTGAACAAATGCCAATAACTACAACAAATTATGCAAATTCACTTTCATTTAATTTATGATAAATTGAGTTCTACTAATCCAAATTAGAAATAAACTCCCACTCAAAAACGACATCCCTCGTGTCTTTTTGGTGATTACATGAACCAAATCCACTACACCAAGTCCGATCATCACGTGAGTCGGTGTAGCTTCAAAGGCGAGCATCAAATGGGCATCATATCTACTATATGACTCATGCTTAACCTTTCGTACGTGTTCGAGGCCATGTCAGTACATGCTAGGCTCGCCAAGTAAGAACCTTAGTATTCGCGTGTGTAACTGTCTTACACCCGAGATATGCTCGTGGATTCAAGTACACCCGATCATCACGTTATGCCTTGAAGCGACGAAACATTATCGGTGCATACTTAAGGAAGAACGCATTTTTATCTTGATATCTAAATAAGGGATCATCTTATTATGCTAATAAAACGCTAAAGTAGCAATATAAGATGCAATCAAACATCACATGTTTATTAGTGAAATGATATGGTTCCCGCATATGATCTCTATCATGTGCACCGTGGTATGATCACTATCATACCTTTATGTGTAAGGCCAAGGTCTATGGAACTTACACGCTATGTGTGTTGTAAGAGTATCATCTCATACTTCTACTTACAACATCACCATATCATAACACTAGCCCAGCAACAATCTAAACTAGAGCCTCTAATTTATCCATTGCAAATTTTACGTGGCTTAGGGCTTTCGTAGATAGAACCGTTCTTACCTACGAACATGAACCACAACGAGGATAGACAAATTATTGACAACTCATTGCAAATTAGATATTGTCTATAGTAGGAGAGACAGACACCCGCTAGCCAGTTATGCAAAACTAGTTGCATGTCAAGCGTGGAACAGGTCTCATGTGCGAGGACATGTAAAGTTTGTCCGGGCCGCTCCCACTATGCCACCAATATACAAAGTACAACTAAGAAGCATCATCGCCCACATACTCATATGTGTACTACCCGTGCAAAGTATCTACGCATAGATCCGGCTCTGATACCACTGTAGGGTTTGCAGCATAGAAAACAAAAAATTTCCTACGATGGGAACAACTATGTACCATGATCTATCTACTAGATACAAGCAACGGGTGGATATACATCCATAAAATACATACCCTCGAAGACCGAATAGCGTTAACGAGGTTGTACTCGTGGATGATGTAGACGAACGCTTCCGATCTCAAGATCGTGATGAAGTCCATCTGGTCCAGCCGGTCCAGCACGATCAAGTCCAGCACCTCAAAGCAGTGGTGCATCCGTGATCGCACACACGTCGGGTACCTCGACAACCTCCGCCTCGCTCCGGTGAAGCAGCGGAAGCAACAAATCCTTCCAGAAAAATCCACCGGGAACATGTATCTCGCTGATCCGAGACCATGGGGAAATTCTAAAGGGGGGGAGAGAGATCCTTCGCGAGGAGGTGTGCTTTGAGGAGGAGAGGGGGGGCCTTTTATAGGGGAGAGGGGGGCACCCAAGGGTCATGGCTCCCAGCCATGGGGGCTTCCCCCAACTCTTCCACATTCATGTGGGTGGAGCTCCCACTCAAAATGAAAAGCCTCCACTCCCATTAAAAAGCCTCCACTCAAAAATCCACTCACATGCATTAAATTTCCACCAAATTTAATGCAAGCTCTCATTTAAATAAAACTCTTTTATTTATTTATTCAGAATTTTGTTAATTACTTTAATTAACAAACATTCACATAAACACCCTTACAACATTTCAATTTCACATGCAGAACCAGTTTCACCAATTTCAACCGAAACAGTTTCGGTGTCTAGTGAAATAAATTAGTGCTCTTTCCTTTTTCTTTTTCTGGCATATCATTTGCTCTGAATGGTGTCGGTATCCCTTAAGTGTGTCACCCTATGGTTCGCGAATAATGCGGACATGATCGAGACCCCTCTCCGATCAATAATCAGCAGCGGGACCTGGAGATCCGTACTGACTCCCACACATTCAACGATGACTTCTGTGATCGTGTGAACCTTTTATGCTAGTATCTTAATCCCTTTGTTTCACGATATATTACATGTCTGAGATTCGATCATCGGTATCTCCATACCTAGTTTGATCTCGTTACCGACATGCACTCTTTTCTCGTTCCCGTGATATAACATTCTAGTGATCAAATCACTTGCTTGCAAGCTAACCAATGTGATATCACCGAGAGGGCCCAGAGTATATCTATCCGTCATCGGAATGAACAAATTCCACTCTCGATCCATGGGCCTCAACATAACACTTTATTAGTTCTGAACCCATCTTTATAATCACCCTGGTACGGTGTGACGTTTTATGTTATCAAGAAACTCTTCCGGTGTTAGTGATTGACATGATCTCATGGTCTAAGGATTAGGATCACTTCGTAAGTTGTTATAGCAATATAAACTCAATGACTTTGATCGTAATGCTATACTTTGGATGAATGTTCATCACACCATTACACTAATGTTGTGACCTTGTTATTAACAACATCCAATGTCCATGATCAGGAAACCTATGATCATCTTGTTAATCAATGAGCTAGTTTATAAGAGAGGCATAACTAGGAACTACCTTTTGTTTATTAAACACACATGTATTAACGTTTTCGTATTAATACAATTATAGCATGTAAAATAAGCATTTATCATAAACAAGGAATACGATAATAACCACTTTATTATTGTCTCTCGGGCATATTCCCTTCAGTCTCCCACTTGCACTAGAGATAATAATATAGTTTGAAAACTTTGTGTATTGAACACATATGGCTTTCTGGTGTTCCATATACGCAACTGCAAGTGGTTAACATAATCTACGGATCTGACGCTTTCAGGTCCGTGTGTATTTGCATGTCTTTGCGTCTTCACGCATCACTCATTCTCCAATGAGATGGCATTTTATAAATTTGGTCTTTCGGTGAGACCTTTAGTTCCTTGGGGTTAAAACACGTCGATACTATTGTCATACAATATATCTTTAGTGTTAGCCCATTGCGGACCACACCTTAGTTTGATAACAAACTACTTGACACAAATTCCCTCCTTTGCTGCTACTATAGCAGTCATATACTTAGCCTTTTGTTGTAGTATTCGTCACAATGTCTTAACTTTGGAACTCTTCCAAATCCATCATGGAAACTTTCTTTCCATTTCATTGTGCCACCCATAGTTTAAATTGAGATAAACTTAATTTGTATCTTGTGACAAAACTAGTATCAATGTAACGCTTTACAATGAACTATTTGTAATTGTTTGTCACCTCTACACAAATATATTCTTAGTTCTTCCAAAAGATCATAAGAATATCCTTACTATAATCCAATGATCATTTTATGATTCATTCTGGTATATGATCATAACACTTAGCGCATAGGACATATCTGGATGTGTACATATCATGGTATGATTGATCAAAACATTCTCGTGATTTCACTCATCAAGTGTCAAAGCACTTGAATCTTGTTTCACTTATCAAGTGTCGATACACTTGAATCTTGATTCAATTCCTCTCCATGCAACAAGAACTGTTTCTTGTCGTTTCTATATTGAACTCCTTCAATATCTCATATATGTACGTTTGGCACAACCATATTAGCGTCATAGTCTATCGACTATAGACATTCATGCTAAATATTCGGATTTTGCCTAAGTATTTCATCGAAATGAAATTCTTAACCTTTGTAAATAAAAGATACAACATTTCTAATCAACAAGATGTCCTCCACATAATGTATTAGAAATATGTCTTAGCGCTCCCACTTAATTTCTTGCAAATGCAAGCATCTTCATCGTCTCCTGATGAAAACTCTTTTTCATCATGGTGAAGATTCCAACTCCGCGATGCTTACTTCAACCATTGAAGTTTGCATGCCCTTTTTAGCATCCTTTGAATTAACAAAACCCTTTGGATCGTGTCATGTACATGTCCTAGGTAACCATTCTATTAGAAGAACTTTGTTTTGTTTATTCATCTACCATATACCAAATTATATGTAGTGGTTGCTACTTTAATCCGTCCAGACTAAATATCGCTATGAAAGATCCAATCTTGTCATAGTCAACTCCTTGAACATTGTCGTAAAATACTTTACGACATGTCGACTATTTCATAGATATGAAACATCCATGTCTGTTTCTTTGTAGATCCAAATACAACTGATAGGTTTTTACACCTTTCCGGAGGGTCTTCCAAGTTCAAAACTTGATTTATCGTGTATGGACTTATCACGGATATTATGGCTTCAAGCCATTTGATGGAGTCAGGGCCCATCATCGCTTCTTTGCATGTAGTCGGTTCATCATTGTCAGACAATAATGATTTACTCTCAAATCTTAGCATTTGATTGTTTAACCGACCCACTTGGTTCAATAAGAACTTAGATCTCCGTGACCACAACCTTTGAGGCACATAAGCTATGAGCATTATGGCAGCCTTCGGAACGATTTTCGGCGCTGCGCAACTCAGCACATTTAGCTAAGGTTCGTTAACCTTATCAAAGTTCTATTGTCCTCCCACTTGACTTTTGCGAAAAATTCCTTTTTCAAGAAACGTCACATTTCAAGCGACAAAATCTTTTGTCCTTGGTGTTATGGAGGAATACCCAATTGTTATTCGAAATAACCTACAAAGACATGCTTATCCGACTTCGGTTGTAAACAACTTACTTATGTTTAGCATACCAAAATTTAAGAAATGACAATTTGGGTTTTACCCCAAACCATAACTCATATGGTGTCATTTCAACGGATCAAGATGGAGCTCTTTTCAGTGTAAAAGCGGTAGTCTCTAAAGCTTTTAATCTTTTAAAACATAATGGCAGTTTTATAAATAACACCTTTGATCCAACCATGTCAAACAAGGTTTCATTATAAATCTCAAAGACTCCATAGTCCTATGGTGTTTCGGGAGATGCAATCTAGGTGTTTTCGCTAAACTTGTAACTCAAATAAATCCCTTTATGATAAAATCATAATTCACTTATTTTTCTTGTTACACTTGTAACTCAAATAAATACCTTATGATAAAATCATAAACCATTTATTTTCTTGTCACAATGATTTTCACTTCATCTTGAAAGTCTTTGAACATTTTCAAATATTTCATACTTCATTCTCACTAAGTGAACATTCACTCAAATTTCCGGAGAAAGTATATGATGTTGAAACCCATCACTTACGACTATAAATAATGGACTACATACATCGATATGTATAAATTCCAATATTTTAGTCGTTCGTTCTTCTTTTGCCTTTGAACGAAGTTTTAATTATCCCGAGGAAATTCTCACAAACGTCACTTGATCAAATCAAAGACTCCAAAAATCTATGAATATGGAGATTCTTCATGTTTTCTTTCCAATATAATTTAAACGGCGATGTCACTTCATAAGTGATCTTTCAATCATTTGTCTTGCGACATTGTAGCATTAGGTTTTATGGATGTGATCTCTCCAACTAGATTTGTAAATCATCAATCTAATATGGAATATGGTAATTATTTGAACAACCTTTGTTCTCAAAATACCTGATTTAAATAACAATTATTAAAACAAATCTTGAAGTCAAGCTTTGATGTCAACGAGAAATACAAACAACGGTTTGTTTGTTTTCGATGAACATCATCACATATTCTCTTGCTAGTTACTTAGGCCATTGTGGTTCATGAATTGCGTCGTTCCGTATGAAATTTTATACCAACCAATTCGGTATCCAATACCCAAGAACCACATTGTTTAACAAGCAAAGAATACAACCATAACATGTATATCATATATATACCTAAATTGGATATTTCCAATCTTTTATTTTCTGCCAAATATATTTTATAGATTCTCTTTCAGCATTTCCTTTTCCTTTTTTTAAAAGAATCTATCAACACCAAAAGTGGCGCCATATACATGACACATAGTCCATAGCGTGTATATTCAAATAATAATACCTTTGGACTTGCACTTTGAAGTAGATCACCATCATCAAAATGATCGGTATTCTTTTAAAATCCATTCTTTAGTAATCTTTTAGTGTAGTAAACACTTTACATACATATTATATTCATCCTTATAATGACGACTTTCATGATCAAGCTAATGTAGCTTATAAGGAGAATCGTGAGTATAATGTTGCTTTCCAAAACCCTTTTGGATGATTAGGATGTATAGCATCTCTAACCTTCGTAAATTCTCATCCAATATGAGAACATATATTATACTCTATCATATTGCAACCAAAACATTGTTTCAGATATCGTTATATCTGCCACACATGATGGTTTCTGAATCAATTCTTTCAGCTCCTAGATAAACTTGATATTAAAACAATCAAGAATCATGGAGGCAAACATGATACTTAAGATACTAACACTAGAATTGTTACTCTCGATTTAATACCAATTATTAAATTTCACGGAGTAAATAGAATTTTGCTGAAAGTTTGCAATAGGACTTTAAACTTTAGATTGATACTCAACACAATACGATACCAGTTTGTAAAGTATATATCCAGAATTCTATAGTTCTATTATCTCAATACAACTATGCATAAGGTGGTGAACGAATTCCAATGACTACAACAAATTATGAAAATTCACTTTGATTTAATTTATGATAAATTGAGTTCTACTAATCCAAATTAGAAATGAACTCCCACTCAAAAACGACATACCTCGTGCCTTTTTGGTGATTACATGAATCAAATCCACTACACCAAGTCCGATCATCACGTGAGTCGGCGTAGCTTCAAAGGCGAGCATCCATATGGTCATCATATCAAAACATATGACTCATGCTTAACAATTCGGTCCGTGTTCTGAGGCCATGTCTGTACATGCTAGGCTCGCCAAGTAATAACCTTAGTATTCGCGTGTGTAACTGTCTTACACCCGAGATATGCTCGTGGATTCAAGTACACCCGATCATCACGTGATGCCTTGAAGCGACGAAACATTGTCGGTGCATACTTAAGGAAGAACACATTCTTATCTTGATATTTAAATGAGGGATCATCTTATTATGCTAATAAAACGCCAAACAAGCAATATAAGATGCAATCAAACATCTCATGTTAATAAGTGAAATGATATGGTTCCCGCATATGATCTCCATCATGTGCACCATGGTATGATCTCTATCATACCTTTATGTGTAAGGCCAAGGTCTATGGAACTTACACGCTATGTGTTTGTAAGAGTATCATCTCATACTTCTACTTACAACATCACCATATCATTCCCCGCAAAAAAAACATCACCATATCATAACACTAGCCCAGCAACAATCTAAACTAGACGCCTCTAATTTGTCCATTGCAAGTTTTACGTGGCTTAGGGCTTTCGAAGATAGAACTGTTCTTACCTACGAACATGAACCACAACGAGGATAACCAAATTGTTGACAACTTGTTGCAAATTAGATATTGACTATAGTAGAAGAGACAGACACCCGCTAGCCACTTATGCAAACTAGTTGCATGTCAAGCGTGGAACAGGTCTCATGTGCGAGGACATGTAAAGTTTGTCTGGGCCGTTTCATCCCACTATGCCACCAATATCCAAAGTACAACTAAGAAGCAATAAAATGATAATCATCGCCCACATACTCATATGTGTACTACCCGTGCAAAGCATCTACGCATAGATCCGGCTCTGATACTACTATAGGGTTCGCAGCATAGAAAACAAAAAAATTCCTACGATGGGAACATCTATGTACCAAGATCTATCTACTAGATACAAGCAACGGGTGGATATACATCCATAGAATACATACCCTCGAAGACTGAATAGCGTTAACGAGGTTGTACTGTGGATGATGTAGTTAACGCTTGCGGTCTTAAGATCGTGATGAAGTCCATCCGTCCAATGGTCCAAAGACGATCAAGTCCAAGACCTCAAAGCAGCAGGTGCATCCGTGATCGCACACACTGCGTCGACAACCTCCGTGCCCCTCGCCCAATGTGAAGCAACAAATCCTTCCAGAAAAAGCCACCGGGAACATGTATCTCGCTGATCCGAGACCATGGGGAAATTCTAAAGGGGGAGAGAGATCCTTCGCGAGGAGGTGTGCTTTGAGAGGAGGAGAGGGGGGCCTTTTATAGGGGAGAGGGGGGGCACCCAAGGGGCATGGAGTCCAGACATGGGGGCTGCCCGGCTGCCCCCACCTCTTCCACATTCATGTGGGTGGAGCTCCCACTCAAAATGAAAAGCCTCCACTCACATTAAAAAGCCTCCACTCAAAAATCCACTCACATGCATTAAATTTGCACCAAATTTAATGCAAGCTCTCATTTAAATAAAACTCTTTTTTTATTTATTCAGAATTTTGTTAATTACTTTAATTAACAAACATTCACATAAAACCCCTTACAACATTTCAATTTCACATGCAGAACCAGTTTCAGCAATTTCAACCGAAACAGTTTGTTCTAGTGAAATAAATTTCTGCTTTCCTTTTCTTTCTCGCATATCATTTGCTCCGAATGGTGCGGTATCCCTTAAGTGTGTCACCCTACGGTTCATGCGAATAATGCGACATGATCGAGACCCTCCGATCAATTATCGGCCAGGGACACGGAGATCCATCGACTCCACACATTCAACGATGACTTCGTGATCATGTGAACCTTTACGCTAGTATCTTAATCCCTTTGTTTCACGATATATTACATGTCCTAGATTCGATCATCGGTATCTCCATACCTAGTTTGATCTCGCCACCGACATGCACTCTTTTTCGCTCCGTGATATAACATTCTAGTGATCAAATCACTTGCTTGCAAGCTAACCAATGTGATATCACCGAGAGGGCCCAGAGTATATCTATCCGTCATCGGATGAACAAATTCCACTCTCGATCCATGGGCCTCAACATAACACTTTATTAGTTCGAATCCATCTTCATAATCACCCCGTTACGGTGACGTTTGATGTTATCAAGAAACTCTTCCGGTGTTAGTGATTGACATGATCTCATGGTCTAAGGATTAGGATCACTTCGTAAGTTGTTATAGCAATATAAACTCAATGACTTTGATCGTATGCTATACTTCGGATGTATGTTCATCACACCATTACACTAATGTTGTGATCCCGTTATTAACAACATCCAATGTCCATGATCAGGAAACCTTGATCATCTTGTTAATCAACGAGCTAGTTTATGAGAGATGCATAACTAGGAACTTTCTGTTTGTTTATTAAACACACGTGTATTAACGTTTCCGTATTAATACAATTATAGCATGCAAAATAAACATCTATCATATACTTGTAATACACATAATAAACACTTTATTATTGCCTCTCAGGGCATATTCCCTTCAGTCTCACACTTGCACTAGAGACAATAATCTAGTTACATAGTGATAAATCTAACACCCATTGAGTTCTGGTGTTGATCATGTTTTGCTCTAGGGAGAGTTTTAGTCAACAGATCTGCTACATTGAGATCCGTGTGTACTTTACAAATCTTTATATCTCCATCCTTGACATGCTCGCGGATGGAGTGAAACCGGCACTTAATATGCTTGGAATGTTTGTGAGACCTTGGTTCTTTGGCATTGGCAATGGCACCATTGTTGTCACAATAGATCACCATTGGGTCCAACGTGTTTGGAACCACTCCTAGTTCGGATATGAACGCCTTCATCCAAACTGTTTCCTGAGCCGCTTCCGAAGCAGCAACATATTCGGCCTCCGTTGTTGATCCCGCCACCACAGGTTGTTTGGAGCTCCTCCAACTAACCTCTCCGCCATTCATGAGAAATACGTATCAGGATTGAGACTTAGAGTCATCCGGATCGGTGTCAAAGCTAGCGTCAACATAACCCTTAGCGACGAGCTCTTCTTCACCTCCGTATACAAGAAACATATCCTTAGTTCTTCGTAAGTACTTAAGGATATTCTTGACCGCTATCCAAAGGTTCAACTCGATCCGATTGGTACCTACTAGTCAAACTAATAGCATTTGCCACATCCGTCTTGTACATAGCATGGAGTACATTATAGAGCCCATGGTCAAGCATAGGGACTTTGTCCATTATCTCTTTCTTCCGCCGGACTTTGAGTCTTACTCAATGTCTTGCCTTGCAACATAGGTAAGAACCCCTTCTTACTTCCGTCCATTTCAAACTTCTTTAAAATCTTATCAAGGTATGTACTTTGCGATAGCTCTATTAAGCGCTTAGATCTATCTCTATAGATCTTTATGCCTAATATGTATGGCGCTTCACCTAGGTCCTTCATTGAAAATTTTCTGTTTGGATAACTTTTAACACTGTTTAAAAGATCTATATCATTTCCGATCAATAATATGTCATCCACATATAATATCAGAAATGCCACATTACTCCCACTCACTTTCTTGTAAATACAAGCTTCTCCATAAGTTTGGACAAATCCAAACTCTTTGATCACCTCATCAAAGCGGAGATTCCAACTTCGTGATGCTTGCTTTAATCCATAGATGGATCGCTGAATCTTGCACACCTTGTTAGCATCCTTATGATCAACAAAACCCTTTGGTTGTATCATATACAACTCTTCTTCAATATTACCATTGAGAAACGCGGTTTTGACATCCATCTGCCATATCTCATAATCGAAATATGCATCAATTGCTAACATAATCCTAACTGACTTTAGCATCGTTACGGGAGAGAATGTCTCATCGTAGTCAACTCCTTGAATTTGTCGAAACCCATTTGCGACAAGTCAAGCTTTATAAACGGTCACATTACCATCAAGACGGTTTGCTTTGAAAATCCATTTGTTCTCCACGGCCTTTCGGTCGTGAGGTAATTCCACCAAGTTCCAAACTTGATTTTCATACATGGATTCCATCTCGGATTTCATGGCTTCTAACCATTTGTTGGAATCCGGGCTCATCATCGTTTCTTCATACGTCGCAGGGTCATCATTTTCATTAACCATGAAATTCATGATAGGATTTCCGTACAGCTCGGGAGCTGCACGCGTCCTACTTGACCTGCTAGGTTTGGTAGTATTATCTTTTGGAGTTTCATGATCATTATCATTAGTTCCCTCTTCAACTGGTGGAGCCAACTCCGGAACGACTTCCGACGCTGCGCTACTCGCCATACTTTGCAGAGAAGGTTCACTAACCTCTTCGAGTTCTACCTTTCGACTACTCACACCTTTCGCGAGAAACTCTTTCTCTAGAAAGGATCCATTCTTGGCAACAAAAACTTTGCCCTCGGATCTGTGATAGAAGGAATACTCAATAGTTTCCTTAGGGTATCCTATGAAGACGCATTTTTCCGCTTTGGGCTCGAGTTTATCCGGTTGAAGTTTCTTCACATAAACATCGCATCCCCAAACTTTAAGAAATGACATCTTAGGTTTGTTTCCAAACCACAATTCATACGGTGTCTTTTCAACAGATTTAGATGGTGCCCGATTTAAAGTGAATGCAGCAGTTTCTAGTGCATAAACCCAAAATGACAACGGCAAGTCCGTCAGAGACATCATAGATCGAACCATATCAAATAAAGTACGACATTTACGCTCCGACACACCATTTATTGTGGTGTTCCTACAGTGTGAGTTGTGAAACAATTCCGCACTCTTTCATGTGAGTGATAAACTCGTAACTTAGATACTCACCTCCACGGTCGGACCGTAGAAATTTGGTCTTTCTATTACGATGATTTTCCACTTCATTCTGAAATTCCTTGAACTTTTCAAAGGTTTCAGACTTGTGTTTCATCAAGTAGATATAACCGTATCTACTCAAATCATTCGTGAAAGTAACAAAATAACAATATCCACCTCGCGCCGACACACTCATTGGACCACATACATCAGAATGTATGATTTCCAATAAATCGGTCGCCCGTTCCATTGAACCGGAAAACGGCGTTCTAGTCATCTTGCCCATAAGGCATGGCTCACATGTATCAAATGATTCAAAATCAAGTGATTCCAAAAGTCCATCCGAATGGAGCTTCTTCATGCGTTTAACGCCAATATGACCTAGACGGTGCCACATATATGCGTATATATCATCATTAAGTTTAATCCTTTTAGCATCAACATTATGAATATGTGTAACATTATCATCGAGATATAATATAAATAAACCATTCATCATCTGCATGACCATAAAAGATTTCATTCATATAAATAGAACAACCATTGTTCTCGAATTTAATGAATAACCACTGCATCAAACACGATCCAGATACAATGTTCATGCTCAGTGCACCGATAACAATTATTCAAGTCTATAACTAATCCCGAAGAAATGAAGAGGTAGCATTCCGACAAATGATCACATCAACGCTTGATCCATTGCCGACACGCATCTCGACCTCACCCTTGCTAGTGGTCGCTTGTTCCAAGCCCTCGATTCGAAAGTTACAAATATTAGCAATTGAACCGTATCAAATACCTGTGTGCTATCGCGAGCACTAGTCAAGTACACATCAATAACATGTATATCATATATACCTTTGTTTGCCTTGCCGGCCTTCTTATGCGCCAAATACTTGGGGCGCTTCTAGTGGCCATCCCCTTACAATAGTAGCACTCGATTCGACTTAGGTCCAACTCGGGTTTTTTAGGCACGGCAACAAGCTTGCCGCCTTACTTTCCTTCCGCTTTCCTTCTTGTCTTTCTTGAAACCAGTGTTCCTATTGATCATCAACACTTGATGTTCCTTTTGATCTCCACTTCGCAGCTTTTAAGCATTGACAAAAGCTCGGGAGAGACTTCTTCATGCCTTGCATATTATAGTTCATCACAAAGCTCTTATAGCTAGGTGGCAGAGACTGCAGAACACGATGGATGCCTAAGTCAATGGTAATCGTTATTCCCAAGGACACAAGCTTATCGGCGTAACCCGACATCTTGAGTACATGCTCACTAACGGAGCTGTGCTCTTCCATCATACAGCTAAAGAACTTTTCTGAAGCGTTGTAGCTCTCTACAGCAGCATGTGTGTCAAAAATCATTTTCAACTCACCATTATATCAAATACACTGCCGTTTTCGAAACGCTTTCGAAGTTCCGGCTCTAGCCCATACAATATGCCGCAATGAACTAAGTTGTGGTCCTCCTGACGAGTCTGATAGACATTCTTCTCCTCGTCAGGGGCATCCTCAAAAGGTGGGGGGCCTAGCGGCGCTTATATCACAAATTGAAAGAGGAGAATCCTCAAATCATGGCCCATTTGAAATTTGCTCTGCGTTGCAAGTTTCTCTTTCCATGAACACATTGAAATTAAAAATGTGGTGCCATCTACAACAGAATTTGTAAAGTTTAGACTAAGTTTATGATAGATTGAGTTCAACTAATCCATATTACGAATGAACTCCCACTCAAAAACGACATCCTGCCTTTTGGTGATTACATGAACATGAACCATCCACTACATCATCATCATCACGTCAGAGCTTGAGCTTCAAAGGCATCAAATGGGCATCATATCTACTATATCTACTATGCTTAACCTTTTTAACTTTGGTGTTCCAGGCCATGTATGATATGCTAGGCTCGCCAAGTTAGAACCTTAGTATTCGTGTGTGTAACTGTTTTACACCCAAAATATGGTCGTGGATCCAAGAACACCCGATCATCACGTGATGTCTTGGAGCGACGAAAACATAATCGGTGCATACTAAAGGAAAAACACATTATTATCTTGATATTTAAATGAGGGATCATCTTATTATGCTAACAAAGCGCTAAACAAGCAATATAAGATGCTATCAAACATCACATGTTTATTAGTGAAATGATATGGTTCCCGCATATGATCTCTATCATGTGCATCGTGGTATGATCATTATCATACCTTTATGTGTAAATCCAAGGTCTATGGAGTTTACACTCTATGTGTGTTGTAAGAGTATCATCTCATACTTCTACTTACAACATTACCATATCATAACACTAGCCCAACAACAATCTAAACTAGACGCCTCTAATTTATCCATTGCAAGTTTTACGTGGCTTAGGGCTTTCGAGATAGAACCGTTCTTACCTACGAACATGAACCACAACGAGGATAACCAAATTGTTGACAACTCGTTGCAAAATAGATATTGACTATAGTAGGAGAGACAGACACCCGCTAGCCACTTATGCAAACTAGTTGCATGTCAAGCGTGGAACAGGTCTCATGTGCGAGGACATGTAAAGTTTGTCCGGGCCGCTTCATCCCACTATGCCACCAATATCCAAAATTACAACTAAGGAGCAATAACATGATCATCATCGCCCACATACTCATATGTGTACTACCCGTGTAACGCATCTATGCATAGATCCGGCTCTGATACCACTGTAGGGTTCGCAGCATAGAAAACAAAAAAATTCCTATGATGGGAACTATGTACCAAGATCTATCTACTAGATGCAAACAACAGGCGGCTGTATATCCGTAGAGAACATACCCTTGAAGACCGACAAAGCTTAACGAGTTCGACTCGTGGTTGATGTAGACGATCTCTTGCCAATCTCAAGATCGAGAGGAAGTCCTAGCGCCGCAAATCAGCAGCGCATCCGTGTTCGCACACACGTTCGAGGCACCGAGCAACCTCTGCCTCCTCGCTCCAGCGATGCAGCGGAAGCACAACTCTTTCTTGTCGAATAGCCACCGGGAACATGTATCTCGCTAGTCCGAGACCATGGGGGATAAATTCTAGAGGGGGAGAGAGATCCTTCATGAGGAGGTGTGAGTGAGAAGTGAGGAGAGGGGTGCCTTTTATAGGAGGAGGGGGGAACCCCAAGGGGGTGGCTGACGCATGGGGTCTGCCCCCTTTCCCTCCCCTCTTCATGTGGGTGGACACTCCACTCACAAAATTCCTTTAAATTCCCTCCACTCAAAATCCCACTCAAACTTGCCATTAAATTTCCACCAAATTTAATGCAAACTCTCATTAAATAAAACTATTTTATTTTATTCAGAATTTTGTCAATTACTTTAATGACAAACATTCACAAATAACCCCTTGCTATAATTCTATTTCACATGCATAACCACTTTATGCAATTTTCACTCAAAAACCTGTTTCAGTATCTAGTAAAATAAATTCCTGCGCTTGTTCATTCTTTCAGCATGAAACTTTTGCTCCAATTGGATGTCGGTGTCTCTTAAGTGTGTCACCCTACGGTTCGTGAATAATGCGGACATGATCGAGACTCCTCTCGGATCAATAATCGAAGCGGATCCGAGACCCATACCGACTCCCACACATTCAACGATGACTTTCTTGTGATCGCTTGAACCTTTATGCTAGTATCTTAATCCCTTTGTTTAACGATATATTACATGTCCGAGATTCGATCATCGGTATCTCCATACCTAGTTTGATCTCGCATCGACATGCACTTTTCTCGCTCTCGTGATATAACATTCTAGTGATCAAATCACTTGCTTGCAAGCTAACCAATGTGATATCACCGAGAGGCCTAGAGTATATCTATCCGTCATCGGATGAAAAATTCCACTCTCGATCCATGGGCCTCAACATAACACTTTATTAGTTCGAATCCATCTTTATAATCACCTGCATTACGGTGACGCTTGATGTTATCAAGAAACTCTTCTGGTGTAAGTGATTAACATGATCTCATGGTCTAAGGATTAGGATCACTTCGTAAGTTGTTATAGCAATATAAACTCATTGACTTTGATCATAATGCTATACTTCGGATGAATGTTCATCACACCATTACACTAATGTTGTGATCCCGTTATTAACAACATCTAATGTCCATGATCAGGAAACCTTGATCATCTTGTTAATCAACGAGCTAGTTTATGAGAGAGGCATAACTAGGAACTTTATCTTTGTTTATTAAACACACATGTATTAACGTTTCCGTATTAATACAAGTATAGCATGCAAAATAAACATCTATCATATACTTGGAATACACATAATAAACACTTTATTATTGCCTCTCAGGGCATATTCCCTTCAGGGTGCTCCCTGTGCCTCCGCGGGTTCGTCGACCAATCTGCTTCCTCTTCAATTAAATCGTGAGGACCCCGGGTAAGTTGCCTCCGTGGTTCTTGTTCATGCTACTACCATGAATCTCTCTGTGTGTGTATCTAGTGGCTTCTCGTTGAAAGAACATGTTGGGCCCCCATGTGTGGTTTTGGTAATTAATGACAATCTTTATGGACTAATGTGTGTATTAAGTTATACTTATAGGATTTGTCCATTTGCATCGCTTGGAGCATGTGTTGGCTTCAAGGTCGACGAAATGAAAAGAAGATATGTTGGGCAAGCTCAATATGCGAGGTCGATGATGAGGAATTAAGAAAGGCGTTCCATCTTAAGAAGGGCAAGACCGTCTACATCGAGCTCAAGTGGAATGCTCAAGGCAAAGGTATAATCTTGATAGGTTTTTTATTTTGCCGGTCTCTTGTTGTGTGTAGGAGACCGGGTTTAGGATAGATAACCGTACTATCAAGAGGGCTCTCGTATGAGTAATTCGGTCACATCGTTCAGAGAGAGCTCAAACCTTTGCATAATTGCATCATCATATTTGGTTTTTATTTGGTCTTATCCATGTGAGGATATAGAGCTTGTGGTAATATCCATAACAAGCTCTTGTTCATCAAAATCGGATCTCCCATTTGTATCTTGTTGCGATTTTGATTTATGCGGCTTTTCGGTTTCTCAGCAAGTGAGGTATATCACATTATTCTACTTGATACTTTCTCACTTGGTGATAATCAATATTTCCAACGCAATTGGAATCGGGTCAATCGGAGCTACCGTTTTTAAGTTATGACCATTTGAATATTTGTCGTTTTAATTCTAAAAAGAAAAGAAAAAGCGTATTCTCGGGTGTCCGGTTACAGGGCTCAAGACGGCCGACCCAAGGCGGGCCCAGCTCTCGAGAAGCCCTGGTTTTCCGGTCCTACTGGCCCGGGTAGTACTGCTCGAGTGGGCTACTACCGCCGGCCAGTTTATCTTTTGGATCTAGATCTCTTTGTTGCTGCGTTGACCGCCCGCCTCACTCGCCCGCAGCAGACGCGCCAGCCCGCCTGCTCCCGCCACCTTTCCTCATTGTCGCCCATGCTCGCGCTGCTTTGCTGCGCTGTCACATTGCGCCTTCTTGCCCGTCAGCTGGCTGCCATTTGCATGACGAGCGCTTTGTTGCCGCTGCTGAGCTGGCTGCTACGCTACCGCATCGCCCGCTGTGGCTCTTCCTCAAGACGCTGGTGATGCGCCGTGGCCATGGCCCCGCTTTTTCCTCTTCTGCTTGTTCGCATTTGCCCCACCAATTTGATTTGTTCGATGCATTACTCCGGTCCGTCCGGAAAAATTGCCCCAACGGCCATATTTTACGGCCTCTATTTAAGCTTCACTGCTTTCAGTTTAGAAGAACTTCTCTCTTATCTATTAGGCTAAACTTTGTCCACACTTGCTCTAGATCTTGAAGCTTGTCTAATCTTTTCCCTCCGATGATTCTTGCCCATATTTGAGTGGAAGACAGAGGAGATCTAGCCCCACGTTTTGACCTAACCGATTCATCTCTTTGTGAGTGCATCTTTGGAGATCTAGATTTTGGGGGATTTTGTGTCTCTCTTTGATTTCTCCTCTCTTGTTCCCCCAATAGCTTTGGTAGCTTTGTTGGAACTTGAGAGTGAGAGATTTGAGCATCTTTGTGGTGTTCTTGCCATTTGCATTTGTTGCATCGGTTTGGGTTCTCTTTGGAGGATTTGGTTTGTATTACTCATTGGAGCTTGTACCTCTTTGGTTCTTGGAACCCTAGACGGTTTGTGTCCTTGGTGGCATTTGTTGGGAGCCTCCAATTAAGTTGTGGAGTTGTGCCCCAACCTTGTGAGAGGTTCCGGTTGCCACCGACAAGTGCACCGATAGTGGAAGCGTGGATCAATCCCATTGGGGTGAGATTCACCGGAGAATAAGGGAGGCCTTTTGTGGCGTTGGTGGTTTGATACCACCCCCTCTCCAAAAGAGACGTACTCCATGTTGGGAGGAACTCGATAAAATATCGGTGTCCCCGCATGCCTCGGTTATCTCTATACCCGAGATCTTTACTTATGCACTTTACATTGTGATAGCCTTCGTGCCTGAAGTAATATATATCTTGTTATCACTTTGTTGTTTGTATTGCTTAGCATAAGTTGTTGGTGCACATAGGTAAACCTTAGTTGTTTCTAGGTTGTGCTTTATAAAGTAAACACTAGTTTTATTCCGCCTTTGTTGAGCCACTCTAGGAAAAGTTTTAATCGCCTATTCACCCCCCTCTAGGCGACATCCGTATCCTTTCAATTGGT
Source organism: Avena longiglumis (assembly GCA_030063025.1). Taxonomy (NCBI): domain Eukaryota; kingdom Viridiplantae; phylum Streptophyta; class Magnoliopsida; order Poales; family Poaceae; genus Avena; species Avena longiglumis. Next base: position 81,712,831 of record CP125978.1, read on the forward strand.
ATCAGAGCCCGGTCTCTCATTTTAGGTTTCCAAATCTTGTTATGTGAAAAATAAACGAATAAAATAAAACTTTGATTGATTTTCAGGGTGAGAAGAAACTTTTTGATTCCAAGTGGAAACTTTCAAACCTATTTGATCAAACAAATCCTAAAGGGATTTGAAAAGATAAACAATTAATAAAGAAAATATTAAATAAATAAAATTACTATTTTTGGATCTTTTAATAAAAAGATTTGGTTTTCAAATGAAAAGAGTAGAAATATAAATAAGGACTATTTTTATAGAGCCAAATTAAACATTGGCCAAGTTTTTTTAAATAAAATATTTTGTTTTGATTAAAGGTATAAAGGTCTATTTAAATAAAATAATGAGGATTCATTAATATCCTATTTTTATTTAAGTAGAGGCCTTTCCCATTTTTAAATAAACATTAAAATTTATTAATTTATTTTAAATAGGTTTTCCAAGTGTTTTATATTTACAAATAAAACCTACCGAAGTGTTTTGGTTTTATTTTAGATTTCAAATGGAGTTTTAATAATCGAATCCTATTTGAATTAATAACTAAGGACTATTTTATTTAATTATTAAATAGATCCTAAAAGAATAAATATATTATTTTATTTTGGGACTTGGAATATTGTTGTTAACAGAACTAAACTCAATGCAAAGTGTGGTGGTAGTTTGATTGATTTGAATGTTTGAATGGTTTGATTGAATTTCAAAATAGAAAATCAAATAGAAAAAGAAAGTTTATCAGATAAAAAATGAATTGAGCTCACCCAACTCGTCGGCCCAGCAAGCCCAGCCCAAATTTCAACTAAAACCCCCACGCGAATCGTTTTCCACCGAAAACCCACCCGCAGACACCACGAGTGGACCCTCTCCCTATCTCTCTCCTCACAAGAAGGCCCCACCTCCCTGCATCGTCTTCAACCACGACCCGTCGCCTGCCAGGTACCAAGAACTCCGGCTGATTACTGGCGTGATGGAGGCCTTGATTCTCCCAAAGAATCGCGCCCATTTAACCGCCACGTCTTCCCTCTCTTTCCTCAAACCTCACGCGAGTGAGCCACAGTCTGCCCCAATTCCTTTGCCTTGCCACTTTGCTCCGACGACGTCCCGACAAATTCCGGCCGTCCAGCCTCGCCTTCAAGCACACGAGCTCGCTCCTCACCTCTGGCGCTTCTCCATGCTTTGCTCAACCGCCGCCCCGGGCGTCGACAAGGACAAGCACAAACGCCAGGCGTCGCCACCTCTCCGGTGACCTCCCCGTAGCATCGAACGCCCCTTCCTCTCTGCTTGCAAGCCGCGTGTTCAGTATCTTCACGCGCACCTAACCGTGTCTTCCTTTTACTCTGGCATGGCATATAGCCTCGCCTCCGACCAGAACCAGACGGACCCGACAGTGATCACAACTCCGACGAGCGATTAACAGCAACCCCGTGCGCCCCTCGAGTAGCCGACCCCACCTCGAGCTTCAGCACGTCTCTGCGAGCCTGGTAAGCCTCGCCAACCTCTTCCTCGCTTCCTCTAGCACCAGCTCCGCCGTAGCCAGACACGCCGCCGCCGCCTGCCGCCGCCAGCGCCGCCCGTCTATGGCCAGTGTGCTGTGCGTCGTGCGATTAAGATCCTGCGGCTGCGATTAGATCTAACCGAAGGGGTACGCGCCCATCTGAGCCACGCGTTCTAAGTTAGATCCTACGGACAATGAGCTCGATTCGCCTGCGGTACGCCAATGGGATTGAGCCGCGTGGCACTAGTTTGAATTAAAACAGAATTTGGAATCAGATTGGCATGCAAATTTGAAAAATCCATAACTTTAGTTCTACACGTCCAAATTTTGCAAACTTTATATCAATGGATTCATAAAATCAATCCCTAGCCAACCATGCCATTTGTTTAGTAAAAATCTTCTGTTAAATTGTTTATTTTTGCAGAAACTTGTGTATGCTTGTTTAGGTTATAAATATTATTCCAAAAAGTTTTTGAGGATGAAATCTTTGAAAATTGGTTTTTTGTGAACCTACTAACCCTAGGAACCAACTCATGGATTTAAAAATGAATTTTGTGAAGTTTAGGAATAAAAACTTGAATTAGCTTATTCTAGTCAAATAAAAATATTGATTGTGATATGGAAATGATTTTTGAGAAAAACCTTTGGAAAATGTTTTGATTCAAACCTACTGACCCTAAACACCAAGTTTTGTGTATTAAGAAACTTATTTGGTGAACAATATAAAATTGTTGCTTTGCTAAAAACATTTTCAACCACATAAAATAATGATTGGATTTAAAAAGGTTTATAGATAAAACCCTTTTTGCAAATGGATTTGCCACTTTAGAAAATGACCACTTTGAACCTTACAATGTTTAGAGCCTAGTAGAAACCACCTTTGCAAATAAAACCATCTTATGCATGCTTGCATGCATGACTTTGCTTCTATTATTGTATGTGTGATTAATTTGTTTGAATATTGGTTGGAATGCTAGTTGAATTTGTGTTTGCTTGATTGATTTGTAGTGAAGTTAGAAGAGTGTGATATTAGCAAGATCAAGAAGTGAACCAACATTCCCTACCAAAAAGGCAAGTGACACTATCATCCAAGTCCTACTATTTTAGTTCACTTAGTGGATTTTAAAACATGCATGATAAGGACTACTATATTTTGCTATGCTAAATCCTAATAGGATACCCTTATACATTCCTTAGTGAAAACAATGTAGTTGTAATGTGCTTATCCCTGCTATATATATTTTGAGAAAGGATACATGTTGAGATTATGAAAAGGATTGAAAAGACTTGTGTTTTATATAATAAAACAAGTACTCAATGAACCACCTGGGTGGACAAAGTTACTCATGTGTTGGACAAGGTGGCAAAAAAAGGAACCATGTTTATATGGCAGTCTCTTTTTGTATGTGCACCAAAAGAAAACCACCCAGGGACTTAGAGATTGAACATGTTTCTCGTACAATGGCTTCCGTGTACAGCCACATGCTAAATGGGCACCGCTTAGTCAATTACATTGTGGAAGACCCATGCATTGGCCTCTTCAGTTAACTAAATGAGGGAACTGAACCCTACATTGGTGCCTGGTAGACAAGCTAGCATTGTGTATTGGGAGGACCCTATGGAAAGACTTCGTCACATTCTCAATCTGCCAGTACTCCATCTTGGTGAGTACTTATCCAGCGGCCACTGGTGGCAACAAGATGAGATTGTGTCATGTGGGTAAAGTGTACAACTTCTGCAAGATAAAAATCTAAGTACTTAGCTGTGTCCCGGTTATGGACAATTGAGCAACTAAGGCCTGAAGCTATGGGAAATCTCGACATTCCAATTTCTAAAAGTAAAACTTGAAAGTGACAACAAAAGACTTGAAGCACTTGGGGTGTACCAAGGAGATCAAAAGATTTTGACAAAGACTTGAAGCACTTGGGGTGTACCAAGGAGCTCAAAAGATTTTGACAAAGACTTGAATCACTTGGGGTGTACCAAGGAGCTCAAAAGATTTTAACAAAGAATTGAAGCACTTGGGGTGTACCAAGGAGCTCAGAAAGATTTTGACAAAAGATAAAAATTATTTTGAAAATATAGGAAAAATATCATTGCTTTCTGCAAATGAGCCTAAAACCCTACTTAGCTAAATATGCATGTAATGATAGGATCCACATATTTCCACTTAGTAGTGAAACTTGCCAATACAATTCAAATGTATTGACCCTTGTGGCTGTAACTTGTTGTCGCGGGTTTGTTTGATATTAGTGAAGTTGATTGATTAGGATTACAAGTCTACAACCAATATGTTTGCCTGTGGCACTTTGAAGATGAAGGACCCCATGCTTATAGATATTCTGCTGCAATGTAATGTGATAGCCAAATGAGCTATGTAAGATGTAATAAGATTATGTTATTCCTGGTTATAAAGTTGTATATGACCTTTGTTTCTTGATATTACATCTTAACTGTGGATGCTAGCTATTGATCCAGGGACTCGCATTGTAAACACAGGGATCTCTACCTTATTAAAGGTTGGGACCTCTACAGATGGTATCAGAGCATTGTGTTGCCAGAGGATTTGTAAACCTAGGATTGGGCGTAAACCCTTAGAAAATAGGAGTTGTATTTGTTCCAAAACTTATTTACAAACAATCTTGTAAACTCTTTCCTCAACCATTTTGGTTTTAATTCTACATCTCTTCTATTTCAACTTGATGGACAAGCCTACCCCATGGCCAAAGACTTCACCATGTGCAAAGGACATCTTCAACTCTAATGACTTCAACATCTTCAACTCTAATGACTTCAACATCTTCAACTCTAATGACTTCAACATCTTCAAAGATTTTCACCAAGGACTTCAATCTTGGACATCACTAAGGACAAGTGAGACAAGAAATCTTGCTCAAGATTTGGAGACTAAGGAAACACAAATTAGAAGGAGCCATCATCACCTTTGAAGTTTTGTGACCAAGAATTTTTCCAAGGAAACCATGATCTCATGCAAGAAGAATCAACCAAGAAGGAATGGAAAGATCCCAAGTGAACCATATAGATGGACCGCCATATTTAGTTTAAGCCAAACCCACCAACTTATGTGGTGTAACAAAAATATTTTTGGTTGCCTAAGAATATGCTTGGAAACTTGTGATTGAAAGGAGTGTTTGGTTGTGATTGCTTGCACATTGTTTGTGTGAATTGTGAAGTGTGTGATTAGAATTGATTCCTTAGAAATATTTTGCCTATTCTAATCTCAATTCAACCCAAACAGATGACTACTCCAAGAGACTCCAACGTCAAGGTTGATGACACCAACACCAACCAAGAGGACAACATGAAAGAACTCATATCAACCCAAAACCAGTTGAACCAAATGACAACACAATTCATAGCCAACACAAGTGGGGAAGATCGGACCCTGCAAGGATTTCTGGAAACCCAAGCCCAAATGTTGCATAAGGTGACAGATCAAATGATCAACATGGAAGGCAACTCTTCCAAAGGAGTTTGTGACAACAAGGATGACAAAGACGTTATTCTAGAAGGAACCAAAGCTTGCAATATTTGTGGAGACGAGGATCACACTTCCAAGGAGCATGGAGATCAATGCCCCAATTGTGAAGAGGAACATCCAGTAGGCCAATGTCCCACCTCTCAAGCTACTTGTTACCTATGTGAAGGAAATAATCATGTCCCTATCCAATGCCCCATCTATTCCATAGTTGAACAAAGGAAACAAGGTGGAGTGCAACAACTGATTTCAAACTATCAAGAGGGATCCAAGTCTACCAAGAAGGATGAGGACAAAGGAAAATCTCCACTTATACCACCATGCAATACAACCCAATTTAAAGGACCAAAGAAGAGGCATATGAACTATCCAAAGAGCAATAGAAGGTCAAAGAAACCAGTAGACATTCCTACCTACGAGATAACATATGAGGAACATGAACTAGAAGCACTCCTAGCTTTGGAGAAACCCAAGAAAAGAAGGGAAGCCATGTGCAATGTAATCATTGTAAAGAAATGGGACACTATTCCAGTGAATGTCCAGAGAAATGTATATAAGGAGATTGGACAAGTATGGTGCAACAACCGCAAAGAGCTAGGCCATTATGCAAAGAACCTGTCCACAAGAGATACGTGAAGAACTCAAACTTATCACACGTTACAATCAGGTAACCAAGGACATTATGCAAGCAACTGTCCAGAAAAGATGAAGCACAAGATAAACAAGCCAATGAAGGATCTCAGCCTTGTCACATGTTTCAAGTGTGGAAACAAAGGACACTATGCAGATGTTTGCCCAGAGAAGTTTGCCCAAGATCCCAAGCAAGCCAATAAGTAATCCAGTTAGAAATTTTTTAAGGGTGGTAGTACCCTAGATGCTATGAACCAACTTGTAACCCTAGCCTTCCCAAATCTCGGACGAGATTTATTTTAAGGTGAAGATGTCACATCCCAAGATTTTCCAAATCTTGTTATGTGAAAAATAAATGAATAAAATAAAACTTTGATTGATTTTCAGGGTGAGAAGAAACTTTTTGATTCCAAGTGGAAACTTTCAAACCTATTTGATCAAACAAATCCTAAAGGGATTTTAGAAGATAAACAATTAATAAAGAAAATATTAAATAAATAAAATTACTATTTTTGGATCTTTTAATAAAAGATTTGGTTTTCAAATGAAAAGAGTAGAAATATAAATAAGGACTATTTTTATAGAGCCAAATTAAACATTGGCCAAGTTTTTTAAATAAAATATTTTGTTTTGATTAAAGGTATAAAGGTCTATTTAGATAAAATAATGAGGATTCATTAATATCGTATGTTTATTTAAGTAGAGGCCTTTCCATTTTTAAATAAACATTAAAATTTATTAATTTATTTTAAATAGGTTTTCCAAGTTTTTATATTTACAAATAAAACCTCATCAAGTGTTTTGGTTTTATTTTAGATTTCAAATGGAGTTTTAATAATCGAATCCTATTTGAATTAATAACTAAGGACTATTTTATTTAATTATTAAATAGATCCTAAAAGAATAAATATATTATTTTATTTTGGGACTTGGAATATTGTTAATGTAACTAAACTCAATGCAAAGTGTGGTGGTAGTTTGATTGATTTGAATGTTTGAATGGTTTGATTGAATTTCAAAATAGAAAATCAAATAGAAAAAGAAAAGTTTACTGTATAAAAAAATGAATTGAGCTCAGCCCAACTCGTCTGGCCCAGCAAGCCCAGCTCCAGCCCAACTAAAACCCCCACGCGCGAATCGCTTTTCCACGAAAACCCACCACAGCAACACGAGTGGACCCTCTCCTATCTCTCCTCACGATGTGAAGGCCCCACCTCCTGTTCATCGTCTTCAACCACGACCCCGTCGCCCTGCCGTTGTAGCCAGTAACTCCGGCGTTGATTACGCGTTGATGGAGGCCTTGATTCCTCCCAAGAATCGCGCCCATTTAACCGCCACGCCTTCCCTCTCTTTCCTCAAACCTCACGCGAGTGAGCCACCAGTGCCCCAATTCCTTTGCCTTGCCACTTTGCTCCGACGACGCCCCCGACAAATTCCTGGCCCAGCCTCGCCTTGCCTTCCCAAGCACACGAGCTCGCTCACCTCCTGGCGCTACTCCTGTGCTTTCCGTTCAACCGCCGCCAGCAGGCGACAAGGACAAGCACAAACGCACGCCGCGTCGCCACCTCTCCGTGACCCTCCCGTAGTAATCGAACGCCTTCCTCTCTGCTTGCAAGCCGCGTGTTCAGTATCTTCACGCGCACCTAACCGTGTCTTCCTTTTACTCTGGCATGGCATATAGCCTCGCCTCCGACCAGAACCAGACGGACCGATAAAGGATCACAACTCCGACGAGCGATTAAAGGCAACCCCTGCGGCGCCTCGAGTAGCCGACCCACCTCGAAGCCAAGACGTCTCTGAGCCCGGTAAGCCTCGCCAACCTCTTCCTCGCTTCCTCTAGCACCAGCTCCGCCAGTAGCGACACGCCGCTGCCGCCGCCGCGCCGTCCTATGGCTGGCAGTCAAGGCGTCAGGCGAAGATCCTGCGGCTGCGATTAGATCTAACCGAAGGGGTACGCGCCCATCTGAGCCACGCGTTCTAAGTTAGATCCTACGGTACAGCGAGCTCGATCTGCCCGAAGCGGTACCGGCCAATGGGATTGAGCCGCGTGGCACTAGTTTGAATTAAAACAGAATTTGGAATCAGATTGGCATGCAAATTTGAAAAATCCATAACTTTAGTTCTACACGTCCAAATTTTGCAAACTTTATATCAATGGATTCATAAAATCAATCCCTAGCCAACCATGCCATTTGTTTAGTAAAAATCTTCTGTTAAATTGTTTATTTTTGCAGAAACTTGTGTATGCTTGTTTAGGTTATAAATATTATTCCAAAAAGTTTTTGAGGATGAAATCTTTGAAAATTGGTTTTTTGTGAACCTACTAACCCTAGGAACCAACTCATGGATTTAAAAATGAATTTTGTGAAGTTTAGGAATAAAAACTTGAATTAGCTTATTCTAGTCAAATAAAAATATTGATTGTGATATGGAAATGATTTTTGAGAAAAACCTTTGGAAAATGTTTTGATTCAAACCTACTGACCCTAAACACCAAGTTTTGTGTATTAAGAAACTTATTTGGTGAACAATATAAAATTGTTGCTTTGCTAAAAACATTTTCAACCACATAAAATAATGATTGGATTTAAAAAGGTTTATAGATAAAACCCTTTTTGCAAATGGATTTGCCACTTTAGAAAATGACCACTTTGAACCTTACAATGTTTAGAGCCTAGTAGAAACCACCTTTGCAAATAAAACCATCTTATGCATGCTTGCATGCATGACTTTGCTTCTATTATTGTATGTGTGATTAATTTGTTTGAATATTGGTTGGAATGCTAGTTGAATTTGTGTTTGCTTGATTGATTTGTAGTGAAGTTAGAAGAGTGTGATATTAGCAAGATCAAGAAGTGAACCAACATTCCCTACCAAAAAGGCAAGTGACACTATCATCCAAGTCCTACTATTTTAGTTCACTTAGTGGATTTTAAAACATGCATGATAAGGACTACTATATTTTGCTATGCTAAATCCTAATAGGATACCCTTATACATTCCTTAGTGAAAACAATGTAGTTGTAATGTGCTTAGCCCTGCTATATATATTTTGAGAAAGGATACATGTTGAGATTATGAAAAGGATTGAAAAGACTTGTGTTTTATATAATAAAACAAGTACTCAATGAACCACCTGGGTGGACAAAGTTACTCATGTGTTGGACAAGGTGGCAAAAAAAGGAACCATGTTTATATGGCAGTCTCTTTTTGTATGTGCACCAAAAGAAAACCACCCAGGGACTTAGAGATTGAACATGTTTCTCGTACAATGGCTTCCGTGTACAGCCACATGCTAAATGGGCACTGGCTTAGTCAATTACATTGTGGAAGACCCATGCATTGGCCTCTTCAGGTTAACTAAATGAGGGAACTCGGAACCCTACATTGGTGCCAGTAGACAAGCTAGCATTGTGTATTGGGAGGACCCTATGGAAAGACTTCACACATTCTCAATCTGCCAAGATTCCATCTTGGTGAGTACTTATCCAGTGCCACCGGTGGCAACAAGATGAGATTGTGTCATGTGGGTAAAGTGTACAACTTCTGCAGAAGATAAAATCTAAGTACTTAGCTGTGTCCCGGTTATGGACAATCGAGCAACTAAGGCCCGAAGCTATGGGAAATCTCGACATTCCAATTTCTAAAAGTAAAACTTGAAAGTGACAACAAAAGACTTGAAGCACTTGGGTGTACCAAGGAGCTCAAAAGATTTTGACAAAGACTTGAAGCACTTGGGTGTACCAAGGAGCTCAAAAGATTTTGACAAAGACTTGAAGCACTTGGGTGTACCAAGGAGCTCAAAAGATTTTAACAAAGAATTGAAGCACTTGGGGTACCAAGGAGCTGAAATATTTTGACAAAAGATAAAAATTATTTTGAAAATATAGGAAAAATATCATTGCTTTCTGCAAATGAGCCTAAAACCCTACTTAGCTAAATATGCATGTAATGATAGGATCCACATATTTCCACTTAGTAGTGAAACTTGCCAATACAATTCAAATGTATTGACCCTTGTGGCTGTAACTTGTTGTTGCGGGTTTGTTTGATATTAGTGAAGTTGATTGATTAGGATTACAAGTCTACAACCAATATGTTTGCCTGTGGCACTTTGAAGATGAAGGACCCCATGCTTATAGATATTCTGCTGCAATGTAATGTGATAGCCAAATGAGCTATGTAAGATGTAATAAGATTATGTTATTCCTGGTTATAAAGTTGTATATGACCTTTGTTTCTTGATATTACATCTTAACTATGGATGCTAGCTATTGATCCAGGGACTCGCATTGTAAACACAGGGATCTCTACCTTATTAAAGGTTGGGACCTCTACAGATGGTATCAGAGCATTGTGTTGCCTGTAGGATTTGTAAACCTAGGATTGGGCAGAAACCCTTAGAAAAATAGGAGTTGTATTTGTTCCAAAACTTATTTACAAACAATCTTGTAAACTCTTTCCCTCAACCATTTTGGTTTTTAATTCTACATCTCTTCTATTTCAACTTGATGGACAAGCCTACCCCATGGCCAAAGACTTCACCATGTGCAAAGGACATCTTCAACTCTAATGACTTCAACATCTTCAACTCTAATGACTTCAACATCTTCAACTCTAATGACTTCAACATCTTCAGCATTTTCACCAAGGACTTCAATCTTGGACATCACTAAGGACAAGTGAGACAAGAAATCTTGCTCAAGATTTGGAGACTAAGGAAACACAAATTAGAAGGAGCCATCATCACCTTTGAAGTTTTGTGACCAAGAATTTTTCCAAGGAAACCATGATCTCATGCAAGAAGAATCAACCAAGAAGGAATGGAAAGATCCCAAGTGAACCATATAGATGGACCACCATATTTAGTTTAAGCCAAACCCACCAACTTATGTGGTGTAACAAAAATATTTTTGGTTGCCAAAGAATATGCTTGGAAACTTGTGATTGAAAGGAGTGTTTGGTTGTGATTGCTTGCACATTGTTTGTGTGAGTTGTGAAGTGTGTGATTAGAATTGATTCCTTAGAAATATTTTGCCTATTCTAATCTCAGTTCAACCCAAACAGATGACTACTCCAAGAGACTCCAATGTCAAGGTTGATGACACCAACACCAACCAAGAGGACAACATGAAAGAACTCATATCAACCCAAAACCAGTTGAACCAAATGACAGCACAATTCATAGCCAACACAAGTGGGGAAGATCGGACCCTGCAAGGATTTCTAGAAACCCAAGCCCAAATGTTGCATAAGGTGACAGATCAAATGATCAACATGGAAGGCAACTCTTCCAAAGGAGTTTGTGACAACAAGGATGACAAAGATGTTATTCTAGAAGGAACCAAAGCTTGCAATATTTGTGGAGACGAGGATCACACTTCCAAGGAGCATGGAGATCAATGCCCCAATTGTGAAGAGGAACATCCAGTAGGCCAATGTCCCACCTCTCAAGCTACTTGTTACCTATGTGAAGGAAATAATCATGTCCCTATCCAATGCCCCATCTATTCCATAGTTGAACAAAGGAAACAAGGTGGAGTGCAACAACTGATTTCAAACTATCAAGAGGGATCCAAGTCTACCAAGAAGGATGAGGACAAAGGAAAATCTCCACTTATACCACCATGCAATACAACCCAATTTAAAGGACCAAAGAAGAGGCATATGAACTATCCAAAGAGCAATAGAAGGTCAAAGAAACCAGTAGACATTCCTACCTACGAGATAACATATGAGGAACATGAACTAGAAGCACTCCTAGCTTTGGACAAACCCAAGAAAAAGAAGGACAGAAGCCATGTGCAATGTAATCATTGTAAAGAAATGGGACACTATTCCAGTGAATGTCCAGAGAAACAGAAGTATAAGGAGATTGGAAAAGTATGGTGCAACAACTGCAAAGAGCTAGGCCATTATAAAGAACTGTCCACAAGAGATACGTGAAGAACTCAAACTTATCACACGCTATAACTGTGGTAACCAAGGACATTATGCAAGCAACTGTCCGTAAAAGATGAAGCACAAGATAAACAAGCCAATGAAGGATCTCAGCCTTGTCACATGTTTCAAGTGTGGAAACAAAGGACACTATGCAGATGTTTGCCCAGAGAAGTTTGCCCAAGATCCCAAGCAAGCCAATAAGTAATCCAGTTAGAAATTTTTTAAGGGTGGTAGTACCCTAGATGCTATGAACCAACTTGTAAACCTAGCCTTCCCAAATCTCGGACGAGATTTATTTTAAGGTGAAGACATGTCACATCCCAAGATTTTCCAAATCTTGTTATGTGAAAAATAAATGAATAAAATAAAACTTTGATTGATTTTCAGGGTGAGAAGAAACTTTTTGATTCCAAGTGGAAACTTTCAAACCTATTTGATCAAACAAATCCTAAAGGGATTTTAGAAGATAAACAATTAATAAAGAAAATATTAAATAAATAAAATTACTATTTTTGGATCTTTTAATAAAAAGATTTGGTTTTCAAATGAAAAGAGTAGAAATATAAATAAGGACTATTTTTATAGAGCCAAATTAAACATTGGCCAAGTTTTTTTAAATAAAATATTTTGTTTTGATTAAAGGTATAAAGGTCTATTTAGATAAAATAATGAGGATTCATTAATATCGTATGTTTATTTAAGTAGAGGCCTTTCCCATTTTTAAATAAACATTAAAATTTATTAATTTATTTTAAATAGGTTTTCCAAGTTTTTTATATTTACAAATAAAACCTACCGAAGTGTTTTGGTTTTATTTTAGATTTCAAATGGAGTTTTAATAATCGAATCCTATTTGAATTAATAACTAAGGACTATTTTATTTAATTATTAAATAGATCCTAAAAGAATAAATATATTATTTTATTTTGGGACTTGGAATATTGTTGTTAACAGAACTAAACTCAATGCAAAGTGTGGTGGTAGTTTGATTGATTTGAATGTTTGAATGGTTTGATTGAATTTCAAAATAGAAAATCAAATAGAAAAAGAAAAGTTTACTGTATAAAAAAATGAATTGAGCTCAGCCCAACTCGTCTGGCCCAGCAAGCCCAGCTCCAGCCCAACTAAAACCCCCACGCGCGAATCGTTTTCCACCGAAAAACCCACCCGCGCAGACACCGACGAGTGGACCCCTCTCCCTATCTCTCTCCCTCGCTGACAGCAAGGCCCCACCTCCTGTTCATCGTCTTCAACCACGACCCCGTCGCCCTGCCGTTGCAGCCAGTAACTCCGGCGTTGATTACGCATTGATGGAGGCCTTGATTCCTCCCAGTAACCGTGCCCATTTAACCACATACGTCTTCCCTCTCTTTCCCCTCAAACCCCGCTGCGAGTGAGCCACCAGACTGCCCCCAATTCCCTTTGCCTTGCCACTCCTCCTCCGACGTCCCCGACAAATTCCTGGCCCACCGCTTGCCTTCCCAAGCACACGAGCTCGCTCCTCACCTCTGGCGCTTCTCCTGCTTCCGCTCAACTGGCCGCCCCAGGCGCCGACAAGGACAAGCACAACGCACACCGCGTCGCCACCTCTCCGGTGACCCTCCCGTAAATCAACGCCCTTCCTCTCGCTTGCAAGCCGCTGTTCAGTATCTTCACGCGCACCTAACCGTGTCTTCCTTTTACTCTGGCATGGCATATAGCCTCGCCTCCGACCAGAACCAGACGGACCCGACAGTGATCACAACTCCGACGAGCGATTAACAGCAACCCCGTGCGCCCCTCGAGTAGCCGGCCCCACCTCGAGCTTCAGCACGTCTCTGCGAGCCTGGTAAGCCTCGCCAACCTCTTCCTCGCTTCCTCTAGCACCAGCTGGCCAGTAGCGACACGCCGCCGCCGCCGCCGCCTGCCTATGGCAGCAGTTGTCGTCAGGCGATTAAGATCCCGGTGCGATTAGATCTAACCGAAGGGGTACGCCCATCCGAGCCACGCGTTCTAAGTTAGATCCTACGACAATGAAGCTCGATCCGCTCAAGCGGTACCGGCCAATGGGATTGAGCCGCGTGGCACTAGTTTGAATTAAAACAGAATTTGGAATCAGATTGGCATGCAAATTTGAAAAATCCATAACTTTAGTTCTACACGTCCAAATTTTGCAAACTTTATATCAATGGATTCATAAAATCAAGCCCTAGCCAACCATGCCATTTGTTTAGTAAAAATCTTCTGTTAAATTGTTTATTTTTGCAGAAACTTGTGTATGCTTGTTTAGGTTATAAATATTATTCCAAAAAGTTTTTGAGGATGAAATCTTTGAAAATTGGTTTTTTGTGAACCTACTAACCCTAGGAACCAACTCATGGATTTAAAAATGAATTTTGTGAAGTTTAGGAATAAAAACTTGAATTAGCTTATTCTAGTCAAATAAAAATATTGATTGTGATATGGAAATGATTTTTGAGAAAAACCTTTGGAAAATGTTTTGATTCAAACCTACTGACCCTAAACACCAAGTTTTGTGTATTAAACAACTTATTTGGTGAACAATATAAAATTGTTGCTTTGCTAAAAACATTTTCAACCACATAAAATAATGATTGGATTTAAAAAGGTTTATAGATAAAACCCTTTTTGCAAATGGATTTGCCACTTTAGAAAATGACCACTTTGAACCTTACAATGTTTAGAGCCTAGTAGAAACCACCTTTGCAAATAAAACCATCTTATGCATGCTTGCATGCATGACTTTGCTTCTATTATTGTATGTGTGATTAATTTGTTTGAATATTGGTTGGAATGCTAGTTGAATTTGTGTTTGCTTGATTGATTTGTAGTGAAGTTAGAAGAGTGTGATATTAGCAAGATCAAGAAGTGAACCAACATTCCCTACCAAAAAGGCAAGTGACACTATCATCCAAGTCCTACTATTTTCATTACACTTAGTGGATTTTGAAACATGCATGATAAGGACTATTATATTTTGCTATGCTAAATCCTAATAGGATAGCCTTATACATTCCTTAGTGAAAACAATGTAGTTGTAATGTGCTTAGCCCTGCTATATATATTTTGAGAAAGGATACATGTTGAGATTATGAAAAGGATTGAAAAGACTTGTGTTTTATATAATAAAACAAGTACTCAATGAACCACCTGGGTGGACAAAGTTACTCATGTGTTGGACAAGGTGGCAAAAAAAGGAACCATGTTTATATGGCAGTCTCTTTTTGTATGTGCACCAAAAGAAAACCACCCAGGGACTTAGAGATTGAACATGTTTATCGTACAATGGCTTCCGTGTACAGCCACATGCTAAATGGACACTGGCTTAGTCAATTACATTGTGGAAGACCCATGCATTGGCCTCTTCAGGTTAACTAAATGAGGGAACTCGGAACCCTACATTGGTGCCTGGTAGACAAGCTAGCATTGTGTATTGGGAGGACCCTATGGAAAGACTTCATCACATTCTCAATCTGCCAGTACTCCATCTTGGTGAGTACTTATCCAGCGGCCACTGGTGGAAACAAGATGAGATTGTGTCATGTGGGTAAAGTGTACAACTTCTGCAGAAGATAAAAATCTAAGTACTTAGCCGTGTCCCCGGTTATGGACAATACTGAGCAACTAAGGCCTGAAGCTATGGGAAATCTCGACATCCCAATTTCTAAAAGTAAAACTTGAAAGTGACAACAAAAGACTTGAAGCACTTGGGGTGTACCAAGGAGCTCAAAATATTTTGACAAAGACTTGAAGCACTTGGGGTGTACCAAGGAGCTCAAAAGATTTTGACAAAGACTTGAAGCACTTGGGGTGTACCAAGGAGCTCAAAAGATTTTAACAAAGAATTGAAGCACTTGGGGTGTACCAAGGAGCTCAGAAAGATTTTGACAAAAGATCAATATTATTTTGAAAAGATAGGAAAATATCACTGCTTTCTGCAAATGAGCCTAAAACCCTACTTAGCTAAATATGCATGTAATGATAGGATCAACATATTTCCAGTTAGTAGTGAAACTTGCCAATACAATTCAAATGTATTGACCCTTGTGGCTGTAACTTGTTGTTGTAGGTTTGTTTGATATTAGTGAAGTTGATTGATTAGGATTACAAGTCTACAACCAACATGTTTGCCTGTGGCACTTTGAAGATGAAGGACCCCATTCTTATAGATATTCTGCTGCAATGTAATGTGATAGCCAAATGAGCTATGTAAGATGTAATAAGATTATGCTATTCCTGGTTATAAAGTTGTATATTACCTTTGTTTCTTGATATTACATCTTAACTGTGGATGCTAGCTATTGATCCAGGGACTAGCATTGTAAACACAGGGATCTCTACCTTATTAAAGGTTGGGACCTCTACACTATCTCTCATATATGTCCCCAAACACCTATCCTGGAGTTTTTGCTCGAGGAGGACCGGAGTCTCCGGTGCACATGCACCGGAGTCTCCGGTGTAGACCGGAGTCTTCGGTCCAGATGGTTTCTGCCACTTATAGTAAGGGGACGAGGTGAACTGGTACAACAGTTCCTCATTCTTCACCCCATCCCCCTCCTCCTAACCCGTCTCCTCCCTTTCCAAAACTCCTCCTCATAAGTCAAGAAGCCCCCGGGATCCGCCGTGCCGCCGGCCAACCTTCTCCTCTCCTTCATTGGGTATTTCCCACCGGAGGAATTGATCCCATGGACAGATCTGGTACCTCTCCTCTTCTTTTTCTCCTAGGGTTCATCTCTAGATGTGTTTTTGAGGATTGGTGTTGATTTGTCCATTGGAATCACTTGTTTGCGTGCACTCTAGTACTTTAGCCTTGTTGCATTGCCCGATCTACTAGATTCACCCCCACCAGCATCTCCCCATCTCATTCCCGAGCCTCCCGACCGGAGATTCCGGACTTAGGCCCGGAGACTCCGGTCCCCAGGACTGGAGACTCCAGTCTGAGCCGGAGACTCCGGTGTTGGGTGAATCAAAACAGACTAGAAATGCATCAAAGCTCTTGTACTGCATTATTGGGACATATATACTCATCTCCATGCTATATCCCTCACTGCTGTTCACAGGTGATGGTTCTAGTCGTCCTCATCGTACCAAGGCCAAGTCACAAAGGGGCACTCCTCGCTATGATAAAGCTAAGGGTCAATTTATCATGCCTCCTTCCAACCGTAGACAGCAGGCACGTGATGCAGCCTATTTGAGGAGGGACCAGGAGAGGGCTGAACGAGAGGACCGTGCCAATAAGGCCAAATATGACAACCTTTAGTCCTTGGCTAAAATGTCAAAAGAAGAGTACCGTGAACTGATAAAGACTGATTTTTATGGGCTGCCTCGTACCAGCGAGGACCCTCGTTTCTGGAGGAAGGAACAGGCTGTGTTCATGAAGGATGTGTATGGTGTGCTCACCAAATCACCTGTCTGCCCTCAGAAGTTTATGAGTGTTGAGCAGATGCGCCTCAACCCCTACTTCAATGATGCTTTGTGGATCTGTGAGAAGCTGGGACTTTTTAACTTAATGGAGCTTCGTGAAGACTACAATGTCTACCTAGTACAACAGTTCTACGCCACCATTGTGTTTGGGTCTGATCAAGACAAGACCATGACTTGATGTCTGCACCACCACTCATTACCTACATTCCATGACTTTGCCAACGTCATCTTTGAGACATTTCATGGCGATCCACTCCCGTTGAGTCACAGATGCACTCTGCGGCTCTTGGTGAGAACAAGATGAAGCTTGCACCTCTGTATGACAGCGAGGGTGTTATAGGGGGGATCCAAGGGACTCAAGACTCTCTACAACCTAATTTTGAGGATATTCCGTCATACCATCACACCAAGTGCTGGGAATGACGATGCTATTAGAGGTGGGCTAGTAAACCTTCTCTACCACACCCACCAGATCTACAATGCTGGACCAGAGGCAGATGTTGAACCTATTGATGTGATGGATTTTATTTTTAAGCAGATGTTCCATGCTATTCTTTACAAGAAGTCTCCTCCATATGCACCTTTGGTTATGAGGCTCATAAACTCCAAGGAGCATAATTCTCCCCTTGGCATAGCACCGCATCTCACTGAGCACACTTTGGTATCCCTGCAGCAGAAGGGGCGTATGGGGCCTGCTCCTAGGCATCACTATGGGGATGATGATGAGGATATTGAGACTGAGATGGCACCCTCTCCACCTAGAGTTTGGATGAAGAATGCCTCCAATGCACCTATGCCTTCCATGACTAGGGACTATGTTCATGAGAGGGTCAAGAAGGCCACTTTCTGGGAAAGGACTCTGTGCTGCATGTGTAGGGTTTCGTAGCATGGAAAACAAAAAATTTCTACCGCATACAAACAAACAAGCCAAGATCTATCTACTAGATTGTAGCAACGAGTCGATAGAATAACTCACCCTCGAAGATTCCAAAGTGTTTAACAAGAGCGGATTCTCGTGATGTAGTCGCATTTTCCCGATCTCAAGATCGCAGACGATCCTTCCCAAGGCTGCTGCTAGCTCCCATGTCGGTCACGTGTGTTCGGTACTGACGAAGACCTTCCTCTCCCTTGTTCCAAAGAAAATGGAGGTTGTAGCACTCTCTCGCGATTTCGACAAAGACAACGGCGTGGTACCTAAGTAGAGGGAGATCTCAGGCTTCGCCTCAAGCCGGAGCGAGTATGGTGGAGTATGAGAGAGCCTCAGTGTTCTAGGGTTTAGACACACCAAGGAGGGGATGATAGAGCCGGCGGCTAGGGTTTAGGGCACCCCAAGTCGGCGGCTAGGGCAAAACCCTAGGGGGCGGCGGCTATGGTGGTGGCGCCAAGCTAGGGTTTAGAGGAGAGGTACTTGTGTGTGCTAGGAGGGAGCCCTGCCCCTCCTTATATAGGTGGAGGGGCCGGCCGGCCAAGGGGAGGGAGGGGAGTCCCTCCCCAACTCAGCTTGGGTGTTGCGCCGGCTTGGGGAGGAAGACTCCCTCCCCAAATCGGTTTCACCTTCCTCCTCTTTTCCTCTTTCCAAAACTTCTCGTTTGACTTTCAAACTAGTCGTTTGACTTTTCAATTTAGGATTTGAATAAACCCTTTATTTTGGACAACGAAGACACTTAGTACATGATGCAATCATTCCAACTTACAATGACACATTCATGTACCCCTTCCCCTCCGGAGTGCCGGACATTCCGGAACCTTCTAGAACATTCCCAACGAAAACACCGGAACCATTCCCCAACTCCGAAACGGGACTTTCCTTATATGAATCTTATTCTCCGGACCATTCCGGATCTCCTCGTGATATCCCGGATCCCATCCGAGACTCCGAACAACATTCGGTCTCTTTCTCATCATACCATAACTACTTAAACAACGTCGAATCCTTAAGTGTGTCTCCACGGTTCGTGAATTATGCGACATGATCGAGACACTTCTCAACAATAACCAATAGAGGAATCTGAAATTCATATGGATCCCACATATTTCTACGATTACTTTCGATCGAATGAACCACTTACATATGATACCAATTTCCCTTTGTCTCACGATACTTTACTTATCCGAGGTTATGATCGCTCAGATCTCTGCATACCTAGTTCAACCTCTACCGATAAGTACTCTTTTCTCATTCCGTGATATGTGATCCCTTGTGAGCTACCACATGCTTGCAAGTTAATTGGATGACATTCCACCGAGAGGGCCCAGTATATCTATCCCATATGGATGGACAAATCCCACTCTTGATCCATGTGTTTCAACCAATACTTTCCGAACACTCAATGCCACCTTTATAGCCACCCAGTTACGGTGTGGTGTTTGATGTCATCAAAGCATCCATCCGGTAAAGGTGATATGCATGATCTCATGGTCGAAGGAATTAGGTTACTATGTATCAGAAAGCATATAGCAATTGAACTATTGAAATGACTTGATCTTTATGCTACGCTTATCTATAGGAGTATGTCCATCATATCATTCTCCTAACGATATGATCTTGTCGTTAATAACATCTCAATGTTCATGATAGGTAAACCACAATCATTTATTAACCAACAAGCTAGTTTTATATAGAGGCTTTACTAGGGACTTCAAATTAGGTTTACAAATCACACAAGTATTAATGTTTCCTTGTTAATAGTATTATAGCATGAATGTAAACATTTATCATAAACACAAAGATATAATAATAACCACATTTATTATTGCCTCTAGGGCATATCTCCAACAGTCTCCCACTTGCACTAGAGTCATCTAATCTAGATTACATGGTAATATACCGAACACCCATGGCAGTTTGGTGCTGGTCATGTTTTGCCCTCGGGAGAGGTTTAGTCAACGGATCCGCCACATTCAGATATGTGTGTACTTTGCAAATCTTTATATCCCCATCCTGGATATGTTCTCGAATAGCGTGAAAACGTAGCTTTATATGCTTCAGCTTCTTGTGTGACCTTGGTTCTTGCGCATTGGCTATGGCGCCCATGTTATCACAGTAGATAGACATTGGGTCCAGCGCACTAGGAACCACACCCACCTCTGTGATGAACTCTTTCATCCATATCGCTTCTTGTGAAGCCTCCGAAGCAGCCATGTATTCCGATTCAGTTGAAGATCTCGCCACAACGCTTTGCTTTGCACTCCTCCAGCTAACTGCTGCACCATTCAAAATAAATACGTATCCGGATTGTGATTTAGAATCATCCGGATCGGTTCCAACTAGCATCGGTGTAACCATTAACAACAAGTCGTTCATCACCGCATAAGAAATAACCATATCCTTAGTTCTTCTCAAGTACTTAAGGATGTTTTGATCATTGTCCAATGATCCACTCGATCACTTTGATATCTGCTAGTTAAACTAAAGATATGCAATGTCGGGTCTAGTACATAGCATGGCATACATTAGAGATCCTATGGCTGAGGCATAGGAGTCTTACTCATCATTTCTCTATCTTCCGATGTCGGACTTTGAGTTTTACTCAAGGTCGATTAGCAACATGGGCAAGAACCCTTTCTTGCTATCTTCCATTCCAAACCTCTTTAGAACTTTGTCCAAATATGTACTTTGTGACAATTATATTTGCGTCTTGCTCTATCTCTATAAATCTTTATGCCTAATATGTAAGCTGCTTCGCCAAGATCCTTCATTGAAAAACTATTATTCAAATATTCCTTGACACTATTAAGAAGGTCTACATCATTCCCAATCAACAATATGTCATCTACATATAGTATTAAGAATGCTACAGAGCTCCCACTCACTTTCTTGTAAATACAAGCTTCTCCATAAGTTTGTATAAAACCAAAACTTTTGATCACCTTATCAAAACGTTGATTCCAACTTCGGTATGCTTGTTTCAATCCATAGATGGAACGTTGAAGTTTGCATACCTTGTTAGCATCTTTAGGATCGACAAAACCTTTGGGTTGCATCATATACAACTCTTCATCAATGTCTCCATTGAGGAATGCTGTTTTGACATCCATCTGCCATATCTCATAATCATAATATGCAGCGATTGCTAACATAATCCTCACAGACTTTAGCTTCGCTACTGGTGAGAAAGTCTCATCGTAGTCAACTCCTTGAATTCGTCGAAACCCTTTTGCGACAAGTCGAGCTTTATAGATGAATATTACCATCAACATCTGCTTTCTTCTTGAAAATCCATTTGTTCTCGACAGCCTTCCGCCATCCTAGAAGTCCACCAAAGTCCATACTTGGTTTTCGACATGGATCCAATCTGATTTCATGGCTTCTTGCCATTTATTGAATCTGGCTCATCATCGCTTCCTCATATGTCTCGTGTTCATCGGTTGTCCACCAACATGACACTCATAACGGATCATACCAACTGGAGTGGTACGAGTTCTCGCTGACCTACGAGGCTCTATAGCAACTTCAACCAAGTTTCATGATCACCATCATTAGCTTCCTCTCTAATTGGTGCAAGCACCACAGAACTTCTTCCAGGTCGCGCTACTCGCAATTTCGAGAGAAGGTTCGACAACCTCGTCGAGTTCTACTTTCCTTCCAGTCACTTCTTTCGAGAGAAATTCCTTCTCTAGAAAGGATCCATTCTTGGCAACGAAGATTTTGCCTTCGGATGATAGAAGGTATACCCAATAGTTTCCTTCGGGTATCCTATGAAGACGCATTTTTCCGCTTTGGGTTCAAGCTTGTCCGGTTGTAACTTCTTTACATAGGCTTCGCAACCCCAAACTTTAAGGAATGACAATTTAGGTTTCTTTCCAAACCATAATTCATACGGTGTCGTTTCAACGGATTTAGACGGTGCCCTATTTAAAGTGAATGCGGCTGTTTCTAATGCATAACCCCAAAATGATAGCGGTAAATCTGTAAGTGACATCATAGAACGAACCATATCTAAGAGAGTTCGATTACGACGTTCGGATACACCATTACGATGTGGTGTTCCCGGCGGTGTCAACTGTGAAAGTATTCCACATTTCTTCAAATGCTCGCCAAACTCGTAACTTAGATATTCACCTCCACGATCAGAACGTAGAAATTTAATCTTCTTGTTACGTTGATTCTCTACCTCACTTTTGAAACTCCTTAAACTTATCGAAAGTTTCGGACTTATGTTTCATGAAATAGATATACCCATATCTACTCAAGTCATCCGTGAAGGTAAGAACATAACGATAACCACCGCGCGATGCTACACTCATTGGACCACACACATCGGTATGTATGATTTCCAATAAGTCCGTAGCTCGCTCCATCATACGAGAAAATGGAGTCTTGTCATTTTACCCATCAGACATGCTTCACATCTTTCAAGTGATTCAAAATCAAGTGATTCCAGAAGTCCATCGGAATGGAGTTTCTTCATACGTTTCACTCCAATGTGACCAAGACGATTACTACATATAGGTCGAATTATCGCTGATTTCAAACGCTTAGCCTCAATGTTGTTGATATGTGTATTTCCACTATCGAGATTCAATAAGAATAGACCATCTATCAAAGGTGCCTGTGCATGAAACACATTACGCATATAAATCGAACAACCAGGATTCTCGGATTTAAACAAGTAACCGTCTCGCAATAAACAAGATCCCGATATAATGTTCATGCTCAACGCAGGCACCAAATAACAATTATTTAAGTATAAAACTAATCCCGATGGTGGATGAAGGGGTAGCGTGCCGATCGTGATCACATCAACCTTTGATCCATTTCCCACGCTCATCGTCACCTCGTTCTTCGCTAGCTTCCGTTTATTCGCAAAGACTGCTTCGAGTTACAAATATGAGCAACCGAACCAAGATCAAATACCTGTGCACTACTACTTAGTACTAGTGAGATACACATCAATAACATGTATATCGATATACCTTTCTTCTTGATGTTGCCGTTCTTCAAATCCGCCAAGTACTTTGGGCAATTCCGCCCAAAGGACCTTCTCCCTTGCAAGAAAGCACTCAAGATCGTGCTTAGGTCCAGCCTTGGTCTTCTTCGTCGGCGTGGTAACTTTCTTACCACCCTTCTTGAAGTGTCCTTTCGCTTAGACTTGCCTTTCTTGAATTTGGTGGTCTTATTGACCAACAACACTTCTGCTCTTTCTTGATATCCACTGCACTTCAACATGGCAAAGAGTTCGCAACGCCTTGTTCATGTTCGCATGTTGTAGTTCATCACAAAGTTCTTGTAACTTGGTGGTAGTGATTGAGGACACGGTAAATCCTCAAACCATTAGGAATCACTATACCCAAGCTTTGAAGTTTGTTTATGCCCACATCTTAAGCACATGCTCACGATGGAGCCGCCTCTTCCATCTTGCGCTTAAAGAACTTTTCAAGCCTCATAGCTTTCAATTGCCACATGAGTCTCAAAGATCAATTTGAGATCCTCGACAATATCATATGGGTCTCAATTCTCAAACCTTTTCCAAGCTCGATTCTAAACCATACAAGATATCACATCGAACTATGGAGTATTGAGTCTTCCGAGTGAGGTAAACGTTTTTACTTCATCGGCAAAGATCACCTGCAGTGGGTCACCCAAATGTGCATCCAAAGACATAGGTCAAATTACCACCGTGAGGACAATCTCAAATTATGGAACCAATCCGGGTTGCTTCCATTGTTTTTCAACTTTTCTTTCTCTAGGAACGCATTAAAATTGATGGTAGGGCTGCCATTGATCTACAACATATTTGCAATAGTTTAGACTAAGTTTATGACAAATTGAGTTCATATTAATAAAATTAATCTAGGTGAACTCCCACTCAAAACAATATCCCTCACATTGTTTTAGTGATCACACGAACCAAATCCACCACATCAACACCGATCATCACGAGAGTTGATATAGTTTCAATGGCGAACAATCAACATGTTCATCATATCTACTATATGATTCATGCTTTACCTTTCGTAATCCGTGTTCGAGACCATGTCTGCATGCTAGGCTCGTCAAGATCAAACCTTAGTTTCGCATGAGCAAATCTCGCTCACGCTGTTGTATACACTTATGGAATCTAACACACCCGATCATCACGTGGTGCTTCGAAACAACAAGCTTTAGCAACGGTGCTAACTAAGGGTGAACACTTTATGACTTGAAATTCATGTGCATGAGGGGTCATCTTATAATGCTACCGTCGTCTACTAAGCAATACAAGATTCATAAAGGATTAACATCACATGCAATTCATAATATGTGATATGATATGGCCTTTCTTCGTTGTGCTTCCGATCTCCATCTTCAAGCACGAACATGATCTCCATCATCACCGGCATTGCATCAAGGTCAATGGCGCTTCTCCATGGTTGTCGTCCACCGGCTTCAACTATTACAACTACTTTGAATAGACACACGGGTCTTAACATAAATTAAAGACAACCATATGGCTCCTTCCGGTTTCCAACTTACAATAAGGAACATTGCATACATCAAATATAATCACAATCATGGCCATATCACATCACAGCACACCCCTGCAAAACAAAGTTAGACACCTCTACTTTCTTTGCATGTTTTATGTGGTTTGGGGCTTTCAATAAGTGTCGTTCTAACTTACGAACAAGAACCACAACATTGATACTAGTATTGTTAATCACCCGTTGTAAATTGGATCTTAACTATGCTAGGAGAAACAGCACCAAGAAGCCACTTATGCAATACAAGTTGCATGTCAAGCGTGAGCAAGTCTCATGAACGATGTCATGTAAGGTTAGCCCGGCCGCTTCATCCCAACATACCGCAAGATGCAAAGTACACAAGAAGCAATCGAAAATAAAGCATCAACGCCCACAATGACCATTGTGTTCTACTCAGGCAACAGATCTACATATAGACACGGCTCGATACCATCGTAGGGTTTCATAGCATGGAAAACAAAAATTTTCTACCGTGATACAAACAAACAAGCCAAGATCTATCTACTAGATTGTAGCAACGAGTCGATAGAATAAATCACCCTCAAGATTCCAAAGTGTTTAACGAGAGCGGATTCTCGTGGGTGATGTAGTCGCATTCTTCCCGATCTCAAGATCGCGAGACGATCCTTCCCACAAGGCTGCTAGCTCGACAATGGGCCACGCTGCTCGGTGATTGACGAAGACCTTCCACTCCCTTGTTCCAAAGAAAGGCCGGTGGTTGTAGCACTCTCCTGATTCCTAAGAAAGACAACGGCGTACCTAAGTAGAGGGGAGATCTCGCAAGGCTTCGCCTCAAGCCGGAGCGAGTATGGTGGAGTATGAGAGATCCCTCAGTGTTCTAGGGTTTAGACACACCAAGGAGGGGATGCTAGAGCCGGCGGCTAGGGTTTAGGGCACCCCAATTTGGCGGCTAGGGCAAAACCCTAGGGGGCAGCGGCTATGGTGGTGGCGCCAAGCTAGGGTTTAGAGGAGAGGTACTTGTGTGTGCTAGGAGGGAGCCCTGCCCCTCCTTATATAGGTGGAGGGGCCGACCGGCCAAGGGGAGGGAGGGGAGTCCCTACCCAACTCGGCTTGGGTGGGCGCTTGGGAGGAGGACTCCTCCCCAACTCGGTTTCACCTTCCTCCTCTTTTCCTCTTTCCAAAACTTGCTGTTTGACTTTCAAACTAGCCGTTTGACTTTTCAATTTAGGATTTGAATAAACCCTTTATTTTGGACAGAGAAGACACTTAGTACATGATGCAATCATTCCAACTTACAATGACACATTCATGTACCCCTTCCCTTCGGAGTGTCGGACATTCCGGAACCTTCTAGAACATTCCCGATGAAAACACCGGAACCATTCCCCAACTCCGAAACGGGACTTTCCTTATATGAATCTTATTCTCCGGACCATTCCGGATCTCCTCGTGATATCCCGGATCCCATCCGAGACTCCGAACAACATTCGGTCTCTTTCTCATCATACCATAATTACTCAAACAACGTCGAATCCTTAAGTGTGTCTCCCTACGGTTCGTGAATTATGCGGACATGATCGAGACACTTCTCCGAACAATAACCAATGGAGGAATCTGGAAATTCATATGGATCCCACATATTTCTATGATTACTTTATGATCGAATGAACCACTTACATACGATACCAATTTCCTTTGTCTCACGATACTTTACTTATCCGAGGTTATGATCGTCGGTATCTCCGCATACCTAGTTCAACCTCGTACCGATAAGTACTCTTTTCTCGCTCCGTGATATGTGATCCCTTGTGAGCCAGTCACATGCTTGCAAGTTAATTGGATGACATTCCACCGAGAGGGCCCAGTATATCTATCCGTCATATGGATGGACAAATCCCACTCTTGATCCATGTGTCTCAACCAATACTTTCCGAACACTCAATGCCACCTTTATAGCCACCCGCCATAAAGGTGGTGTTTGATGTCATCAAAGCATCCATCCGAAAGGTGATATGCATGATCTCATGGTCGAAGGAATTAGGTTACTATGTATCAGAAATCATATAGCAATTGAACTATTGAAATGACTTGATCTTTATGCTACGCTTATCTATAGGAGTATGTCCATCATATCATTCTCCTAACGATATGATCTTGTCGTTAATAACATCTCAATGTTCATGATAGGGAAACCACAATCATCTATTAACCAACAAGCTAGTTTTATATAGAGGCTTTACTAGGGACTTCAAATTAGGTTTACAAATCACACAAGTATTAATGTTTCCTTGTTAATACTATTATAGCATGAATGTAAACATTTATCATAAACACAAAGATATAATAATAACCAAATTTATTATTGCCTCTAGGGCATATCTCCAACAGCATGAATGTTGACATCCGCAAGCAGCAACATGTCTCCTACCAAAGCAACCGGCGTATTGAGAAGCTCCTGAAGAAAATCAAGGCACAGGGCGAAGCGGATAATGAGGAAGGAGAGGACGAGTACAATAATGAGCATGGTGCTCAGGAGTCTACGGAGTCAGATCACACTCTCTCCTTTGGGGCATGGAATGCCCAGCAGGACAACCTTGCTGACTGGAAGACATTCTCAGATATCACCTCTGGATACGGGTATCGGGGTACCTCCTCTTCTTGCCCTCACGGCAAAGGGCCTACAGTCCCTGATGATGATGATGACTTTGTTGAGGATGAGGATGAGGATGCCGAGGATGACGAGGATGACGATGACTACTGAGTTGTTGGGGCGCTAGCTTAGGTCTTTTTCCTTTTTCGGCGTTTCGATGCCAAAGGGGGAGAAGATAGACATTGATTTGCATGGGTTTGGGCTTTGGGCTTTGGATTTGCGATTATCTGCTTTCATTTGACATATTCGAACTTTGAACTTCATGTGTGCTATTTGCCGTTTTATGTGTGTGACTATGTGCTTGTGCACTATCTATTGTAACTCATGTGAGATCTATGTGTGCTATCATTGATACTATCTATCTTGCATGATTTACTTATTTACCTTATTGCACATAGTCAGGGGGGACCCATATAATTTATTCCATGCAAAATCACTTGTTGTCATCGAACACCAAAAAGGGGGAGATTGAAAGGACATTTATTGTCATAATCACTTTTGGTGTTCGCAACAAGTAGACCATTTTAGCTTTGTCACCGTCACAAAGTTGGTATTATGATAAGTGAAAAGTACCTCGCACTTGGGAAAGATTCCGCTATGTGTGACATACCTGAATTCCATCGAGTCTCCGGTCTGCCTAGACCAGAGTCTCCGGTGTGGTCCGGAGTTCCGGATGTGTCCCCGGTGGAGGCTTCAGAATCATGGCTGGGACATTCTGTATAGTGGTGCGGAGCAAGGTTCAGAGGCTTCTCCGTAATCTCCGGTCTTGGATCAGACTAGAGTCGCCGGTGCTAGAGGACCAGAGTTTCCGGCCAAGTTGGGTCGTGCCTAGCTCGGGTCATTCAGATGGGCAGCCCGGAGGTAGGCCGGAATCTCCGGTGTAGACCGGAGTCTCGCATGCTGACCGAGTCTCCTCCGGGTTCTTCTCCAACGGTCGAAACGGTTCGTGGAGGGGGCTGCCTATAAATAGGGACCCTTATCCCCTTCCTCCAGCTGCTCGACCTGCTCAAGAACACAAACTCCATTAGAGCCACCAAATCTACAAGATCTCTTCATCCAACCATCCAAAGTCATTGATCTTTGGAGAATTGAAGGAGGAGGCCTTGATCTACAGCATCACCAAGAGAGATCTTCATTTCGCCCTCATTCACTTGAGGGCCCCCAAGCTCTAGTGTTTCTTTGGAAACCCTAACTTTGATTTGGTTCTTACAAGTTTGTCTTTGATTGTTTTGACAACTTGCTTGCATCTGGGAGACTCCAATTAAGTTGTGGATGTGTGCCCCGAACTTGTTGTAAAGGTGCCGGCTTCTACCTCGAAGGTTGCCGATATAGTGGAAGGTGAATCGATCCCCTTGGGGTGAGGTTCATCGGAGAACAAGGGAGGCCTCTCGTGGCATTGGTGGTTTCAAACCACCCCCTCTCCAAACGTAGACGTACTTCCCCTCAAAAGGAAGGAACTACGGGAAACAAATCCTTGTGTCTCTGCGTCCACCACTTTGGTTACTTCTATCCTTTACCGCACTTTACTTACTTGTTCTTGCTTAGTGTTGTGATAGTTGTTGCTTGGTTGACATATAGGTAAATTCACCTTAGTTGCATAATCTAGAGAATTTACCTTTCTTGTCAAACCCTAAATTGAAAAAGAAGAAAATTTGAAGTAGCACATATTCACCCCCCCTCTAGGTGTCCGATCCTTTCATCTCTGAACAACTTTCAGAATTACTTCATTCACACTAAAATCTCTATGTCGCTAAACTCTTGAGTGTGTGACCCTATGACTTCGGATATGCATGGAACTATTCGGAACACCTTTCGCGATAATGATCAACATAGATATCTTGATAGTTGTGATGGCCCCCACACATAACGGCATGAGTCGTGGCAGTGCGAAAACCTACCAGCGGACGGGGCGGCGCCAGGGTTCAACGCAAGTGTGGTTGTAAGGGGGGAGTTCGCCGACGATAGTGACAGGGCCAGAAGGGACCTGAGGGGTAGGGGAAGGACCATGGGAAGCGTCCATGGCCAGGAGGTCGCAATAAAAGGGAGGTAGTTGTGTGCGGGACTTTTTAGCTTCGAGTTGGCATTCGCGTGTCACAGTTTGTTTTGGGGCAGCCGCTTCGTACAACTCAAGAGACGAAAAAATTGGGGTATGCAATTTATTTTGCATCACTATACATGATACAGCATATGCTAGACTGCCGTTTTGTCCTCTCGTACTCTAAAATTCCGTTTTTGCATTAAAATTGTTTTTTGAATGTATCTTTGGCTTCCGAGTTCCAGTGTTCCCTTCGTTTAATTTTTTTCAAAAAACCATATTTATAACTTTAAAAAATCTAAAATAAATTTTGATACAACCAACCAACGTTATATCCTACAAGTATGAAAAATTGCAACCGGAAATTCTTCATATTGTGGGCTACACAAAATAACAAAATCTGGTAAAATATAGAAATATAAAAATATGTATTATTAGATTCATACTTTTTTCATTTTTGTGTAGCTCATAATACAATGTATTTTAAATTGTTTTTTTGCATGTTTGTAGGATAAATCATTGGCTACATTCCTTTTTTCAGATTTTTTTGAAGCTCAAAAATATGTTTTTTAATTTAAAAAAAAAACAGGATCACTGGT
The DNA here is from genome assembly GCA_030063025.1 of Avena longiglumis. Taxonomy (NCBI): domain Eukaryota; kingdom Viridiplantae; phylum Streptophyta; class Magnoliopsida; order Poales; family Poaceae; genus Avena; species Avena longiglumis. Next base: position 81,742,552 of record CP125978.1, read on the forward strand.
TCCCATGTGCACTAAATCTTCACTCGATTGTTTTGCATGTTGGAAATGCCAAAATCTGAACTCAAAATCCAAGAGGATCTTTAGCGAAAAAATGTCTCTCCCTAGGCGAGTGTTTGCGTGCTCGGCAGTCGGTGCGCTCGTGGGAATGTCTGCCACTGCCACGCAGGGAAAGCGAAATTCAGAGGCTGCACGCTGAAAACAGGCACACTCCCACTACCGTCCCGCTGCTCCCTCACCGGGCCGCCGGCGGCAGCGATGGCGGAACTTCGGCACTCGACGGTGGCCGCTGCCGCCCGCGCGTCCAACTCCCCGGCGAAGCGCGACTCCGACGCCTCCGCCGCCTCCTCCCCATTCGCTGCTTCCACCTCTACCGCCCGCGGTCGCGACGACGACGACGGCAAGGACGCTCACCGCTCCTCCCCTCTCCTCCCGCAGCACCACCACCACAAGCAGCTCCTACCGTCTCCCATCCGCTCCCTCCTCGCTCTCGAGGACCCCAGGCCCCCCACCGCCTCCCTCTCCTACCGGATCTTGCTGGCCGCCCTCGCGCTCCTCCTCCTCGCGGCCCTCTTCTCCGCGCCCTCCCTCTGGTCCCGCTTCGTGAGTTTCCGGCCGCCCACTTCGTCCAGTGTCATTCAACATCGGAATCCCAACCTGGCGCTTACGATTTTGCATTGTTTCACTTTTTTTAATCCTAGAACGCGCCCTACTTGTGCCAGAAGGAGGGGATCACGCTGCACTGCCCTCAGGTAAAGTGTCCTCGATCTGAGCAAGCATTTTTGGCGACTCGTGTTCGCGTCAGAAACTTATGTTCTGATGAATTCAGTTGTATTGGTGCAGACGAATGAACCACTTTCGCTGTGGGAGAATCCGCGTGCTGCCACCGCGTCCTGGAAGCCCTGCGCAGAGCGTCGAAGCAATGAGCCATCAGGCAAGTCCAGCATTGACACTGCTTCTAAGACATAAAAATGTAGCATATGCTGAATCGTGTACTTTAGTAGCATTGCAGTTCCCTGTGAGGTAATAGTTACCACACAACCTAGACTTGTGGTAATTATGTTAACTCTTTGCCCGGATAGTGATTACTGATTCACTGTGATGTGGTATGGAATTTGTGAGGCCGGATAAAACCTGAATTACAGTGTTCTTGGAGAGTCGAATTGTGATTCGTAGTTCCTTATTTCCATTTTCATGTAAGGTTGCAGATTTATGGGGCAGCATATAGCAACTTTAACCCATGTTATTCCCATGAAATGGTGTTGCCAACAGTAATGTGAAGTTAAAATTGTAATGCAGTTCTCATTTATATACTTCTGTAGCGAGCAATGAGTCAAAACACAAAATAGTTTCCATGTAAAATGCTATGCCAGATCTTATGAACTCGACATATTCTAGCCATGTTTTGTGATACTTGTAGAACCATAGTGTTTCCCTGCAAGAAAGGATCCATCAACCGTGAAGAGATGTTCGCCTCTGTTATATACATCAACTAGTTCCTTCATCATCAAACATTTGTTTCCTTCCGTGATTGGGCCCTGATAATTGATGATATATAATATAATGGTATATAATGCAGATGTCCCACCTGAGAACGAAACATCTGGGTATATTTTTATTCATGCTGAGGGTGGACTGAACCAGCAACGAATAGCTGTATGTATGCACTTCTGTTCCTCTCAGCCTTTCTCTCCTTATTGTGTGTGATTGGTAAATAGTTGTTTCCATGGTGCAATGGTTTTTTGTGCTTAAGCATATGTTTGTGGCAACCTTCCAGTAGCTCCAAATCTTGTCACCTGAGAATAAGTGTTCCTATGTGACTGGTTGTTGCTTAAGCGAAATCAGGGTATGCCTTCAATATATTTATCATAATTCATTTTGATAACATGTTTTTGCCATGATATGCTGTTGCTTATTTAAGGGAAAAAAGACTGCTGTAGTTTAATATTTATTTACGTAACTGCCTAAGAAGATCATGCTAATTTCTTGAGCAGTGTGCAGTGGTAATTACTTTCCTAAGATGGCATTGAGTTTCAGTTACCACATAGACCCATCTGTTAATTTCCCTTCTTTGGTGCTTATGCAGATATGTAATGCTGTTGCAATTGCTAAGATAATGGATGCAACACTTATTTTACCAGTTCTGAAGCAGGACCAAATATGGAAAGACCAGACGTAAATGTTGCTTTCTCTTGTAACTTCTTTTACTTGTCTGTTTTCGTGCTGGTATAGTGGTCTTTACTTGACAGTTCTATCATACAAATCTGGGTTCACAGAAACGGGTGTCATTCTAGAATATTGGGAAATGAACTATAGTTGTTCTAGCACAATCACACTGAGTCCTTCTGCATGCATGTGACACCAATATACTTCTGCTCTGAGTGTCGATTCTTCTAAAGATGATTTCCTTCTCGTACTACTGTTTGAATGACCAAAATACATGCTCCCCAAATCATTGTTCATCTTCATGCTTATCTATGATTATATTGTTCTCATAGAATATCCTGATCAGGGGCAAATCCTCCTTGTTGCTTCAGTAGAGAAGTAGTGACTACTGAAAACTCCAATTTTATGTAGTTTTAAAATGTATATTTAAGTCAATTTTTAACATTTTAGAGTTCTGGTACTATGAATTTTATAAGTAGGAAAACTTGTGATATCATGTTTAGTAGGTCCAAAGTTTTCTTGCTCCTATGCTGGGTGTTGAATGATGAACTGATTAATATTGGATATAATGTGGATTCGTAATTCTCTGAGTTGCAGTATCACCTTATTCGACTCTGGTAAATACATTGTGTTTGGCTTTACTATTTTGATTGTTAAGATCATTTGTCTTCTCTGCAGTAAATTTGAAGATATCTTTGATGTGGATCATTTTATAAACTATCTGAAGGATGATGTACGCATTATCCGAGACATCCCTGACTGGTTCACAGAAAAAGATGAGCTCTTCACCAGTATCAAGTAGGTTATATATTTTCTTCTGCTCCTTTCCTTAGGTTTTAGTGCCTCTTTGGTTCAATGTAGGACTGTAATCTTTAAAAAAAATCCTATATGGGTTATTTCATTTATGGGATTGTAATCCATCTTTCATGGATATTACGATAGATCTGAAGCAGTTTATCTGAAAGTGCATTCTTGTTTCTGTCTCAGTTAATCGACTGGATTGAGAAATTAAATGCTCAAATTAATCTCTGTCCAACTGGAATGGGGGTGCTTGATGCTTAATAAACTGAATCAGGTGTACACACATTTCTTTTGTTGCCTTCTGCGAAGAGATATTGGAATTTCTGGGTTTGCCTTCTTATGAAGTTGAACGGAGATTTATAAATAGCTGGAACTGTTTATCATCTTTTCACTACCTGCCATCCCACCTTGCCTTATGTTCGCTATTCAAACCTATTTGTTTGTTTTCTTGTCGTCTTAATATAAATTTCTATTCTGCTTATAGCGGGTGTAAAGATCAAGCGACTATATTATTCTGCTTATAACAGTATTGGAATGTGGTTTATGACAGGCGTACTGTGAAGAACATCCCAAAGTATGCATCTGCTCAGTTTTACATTGATAATGTACTTCCAAGGATCAAAGAGAAAACAATAATGTCTATTAAGCCATTTGTCGACAGGTTGGGGTAAGTCAACAACCGTGTCAACTATATTGTCGCAGCCATTCATGCATTTGTTGTCTTAACCCAAATTTTCAAAACTGCTTCCATGCTAATGTGAAGAGAACATTTCTGTTTCTTTATTCACTTTTGTTTAATTTGTGCTGCAAAAGTTACATCATAGAAAATCTTTAATATGGATGTAGCAGCATAAACAAAGACAATACAAACCTTCAATTTCAGGTATGACAATGTTCCGATGGAGATCAACCGCTAAGATGTAGAGTTAATTATCACGCTTTAAAGTTCCTACCAGATATCGAAGAAATGTCTGATAAGCTGGCAACAAAGATGAGGAATCGAACTGGCAACGGGAATCCATACATGTAAGCTACAGTGAATCTCTTATGTACAGCCTGTTTGGAGTTCATTGTTTTCCAAGGGAATGCTTATTTGATGATGAAGTAATTGCTTCCTCTTTTAAAGGGCACTTCATCTGAGATATGAGAAAGGAATGGTGGGATTGTCCTTTTGCGATTTTGCTGGAACACGTGAGGAGAAAGTGATGATGGCAGCTTATAGACAGAAAGAATGGCCACGACGCTATAAGGTCATCTCAATTTCCAATTTTCAATGGAGTTATATCATCAGTTCAGGTCTTCTAACATTGGAAGTGCGCACAGTATAACATTCTAAACGCTTTTCATTGTTTTATGCGTGCACAGAATGGATCTCACTTGTGGCCACTAGCACTGCAAAAGAGAAAAGAAGGACGTTGCCCCCTTGAGCCTGGTGAGATTGCTCTGATCCTGCGAGCAATGGGATACACAAGGGAAACACAGATATATGTTGCGTCAGGGCAAGTGTATGGTGGCAAAAACAGGATGGCTCCTCTCAGGAACATGTTCCCCAACTTGGTGAGTACTTCCGCAGCTCAACCCAAGTGCTTCTTCACTGCCACGCAGGCTTATTCACTTCCTAGTCTTCTCTATGAATGCATGAGCCTCAGCACAAACAGGAGATAAACTTTGCACATTCGTTCGCAGGTGACCAAGGAGGAGCTGGCGAGCGCTGCGGAGATGGAGCACTTCCGGAAGCATGTGACGAGCCTGGCTGCGCTCGACTTCCTGGTGTGCCTCAAGTCGGACGTGTTCGTGCAGACGCACGGCGGCAACTTCGCCAAGCTCATCATCGGAGCACGGCGGTACAGCGGGCGTCACCGGCTCAAGTCCATCAAGCCCGACAAGGGGCTCATGTCCAGGTCCCTCGGCGACCCGTACCTGGGCTGGGCCTCCTTCGCTGAGGACGTCGTCATCTCGCACCAGGCCAAGGCCGCCCCCCCCGCGCCCACCTTCCCCGGCTACGACCTCTGGGAGAACCCCCTCACCCCCTGCATGTGCAGAGCCTGAAACAAACGTAGCAGTTCTTCTGTAGACTGTAGTTCACAAGTGACAACCATTGCTAAGCTAGTTAGTGTTTCCATCTTGATTTTGTTCATACGATGATACCACTTTCAGTAATTATTTCTGGGCTCTTGGCTATCAAGTAGATTTTTGTGTTTGGAATTCAGATGGTTAGACGAAAGTCCTCACCTAGATTTGTTTGGCTCTGTAGCTCTATGCGGCTCACGCACTGTATAAGCACGATTTCTGGAATAGTATATATGCATTGTTTGCAGTGATTTATTTATTCATCACGATGAGATTAATGTATTCTGAGTGCGAGTCTACCGGCGGTATAATTCAGAGGCTACTGTCATCCACTTCAGTCTCCAGGTACAGGGACGGGAGTTGCAGCAGCTGTGCGGGGAGATGCAGAGCCTGGAGTGCTTATTTAGTCCCACCTCGCTACTTCGGTGGCGTGCGGAGTGGTTTATAAGGGGGAGCGCTGCTTCACGTCCCGTGTTCGTAAAAAGGAGAGACGGTTGGCATCTCCCCTGACAGGGACGGGAACGGTCTTCGGACTTTCCTCTAGCACATTGCGGTTAAGGCTACCCGCTTCGGCGGATCTTACCCAAATTTTTTTGCCGTTTTGCACAGTGATGACGTGGTGGCCGGTGACCGCTAGCCCCGAGGAGAGCGCGGAACTGTGAGACCACGTTGCTCTCCACACGGCAGCTGCGCAGCCGATGCAGCCCTGCTGCTCGCCACGTACACCCTCGCTCGAGACACTCGACCGGAAAGCCATTAAAAACTCGTCCAGGACACGCGCTCATCTCCTCCTCACTTCCCCAGTCCAGTCCAGTGCACATACGACCACGAATCTCTTCTTTCAGATCGGCAATGGCGCAGATGAGAGCGCTCGGCGACGAGCAGCAAGAAGCGATGCACGGCGACGGGCGCGACGTGGATGGCGGCGACAGCAACAAGAAGGCGCGCGCGGGCCTGTGCGGCGTGCTCCGGGAGCGCAAGGTGGTGGAGCTGGCGCGCGCCAAGCGCCGGCTGGTGGAGGTGCCTTACACCGCGACTCTGGCGCACGCGGCCAACGCGCTCCTCGCCGGCCGCGTCTCTGCGGTTACCGTGGCCGCGCCCCCCGGCCACTGGATCGGCGCCGGCGGGTCCATGATCGTCGAGTCCGACCCCAACACCGGCGCCGCCCGCAAGCACTACATCGGCATGGTCAACATGCTCGACATCCTCACCCACATCGCCGAGGCCGGCCACGATGACGACGCCTCCGCCGTCGAGGATGGAGGTGGCGAGCAGCCGGTCGTCGACCTCGACCGCCGCATGTCCGTGCCGGTGTCCTCCGTCATCGGCCACTCGCTGGAGGGCCTCACCCTGTGGACGCTCCACCCAAACACAAGGTACTTATAATTTTTTGTACCACTTCAATTTCTCGGAAAATTCAGATAATGGAACTGACACGCATTGACATTGTTTGTGATTGGCCCCCTGCGACTGAAGCATGCTGGACTGCATGGAGACGTTCAGCAAGGGCGTGCACCGCGCGCTGGTGCCGCTGGAGAGCTCGGCGGAGAACGTGGTGGCGGTGGAGCTGGTGGAGTCGGCGCCCGTGTACCGGATGGTCACCCAGATGGACGTGGTCAGGTTCCTGCGCGCGCACGGCGCCGAGCTCGGCGGCGTCCTGTCGCGCACCGTCCGGGACCTCGGCGCGGCGAGTGAGGCCGTGCTCGCGGTGGCCAGCCGCACCAAGGTCATCGAGGCCGTCAGGACGATGCGGGCGGCGTCGCTCACCGCCGTGCCCGTCGTCGACGCCCCCGTCGACGCGCACATCCTGCAAGACGTAAGCCACTGCTTGCTTTCATGCTTGTTCCTCTGTTTGCTCTTTTTGTATTCAGAGATCATCGGGTTGCTCTGTTATGGTGGTGCAGGGAAGAGGGAAGAAGGTGGTGGAGACGTTCTCGGCGACGGACCTGCGCGACTGCCCGGTGGCGCAGCTGCGGTCTTGGCTGGGGACCACCGTGACGGAGTTCAAGAAGAAGGTGGCCGAGTACCGCCGTGACGGCAGCAAGCCCCTCGACGCGGTGACCGGCGCCCAGGCCACGGACGACGGCGGCGACACCAACAACCCCGCGGTGGACGCTGCTGGCAGCGGGGACGAAGAGAAGCTGACGCAGCCGCGGGAGATGGTGATGTGCTCCTTCGAGAGCACCCTCGGGGAGGTGATCGAGAAGGCGGCGGCGAGCCACGTGCACCGGCTGTGGGTGGTCGACGACGAGGGGATGCTGCGCGGGGTGGTGTCGCTGACCGACGTGCTCCGGGTGGTCAGGGAGGCCGCCCTCGGCGAGGACCGGGAGATGCAGCACATCGTCGTCCTAGAGTAATAAACCTGGATGTGCGCGTCCGTTCGTCAGTACAGACCGTTCCTTCGGCCTCGCTAGCAGCACTAGCGTGGTTGTGTAATGTTGTTGTTTCAGTTGTTTAGCTATGTGCTCGAATTTTATAGAGCTCTGAACTTTGTTCCAAAAACTTCCAGCTGGGTTTAATCCCACGCCAGCGTTTTGGTATTCCGTCACGGTGGACCTTAAACATAATTTTTAAGAGTTCGGTTAACTCGTAAAAAGACTGAAAAAGACAAGAAACATAATTTTTATAATTTTTAAGGGCTAATCCGTGAAAAAGCAGCCGAGCCGGCTAACGTCCAGTGGATAACTCGTTTCTGACAAGTTTTTTTTTTTTAACAAAGAGCAGCGCTGGAGGCGCTAAAATTTATTCATCTGCTCGGAAACAGTTCACGGCGTGCAATAAACAGCTTAAACAATGGAACAATTGCCATGATTATGAGCTGAATCTAAAGATGTAATTGGTGAAGGGTCAAGGAGCCTCCGATTTGCGATTTGACCGCGTCCGATCGAGATCCAACGGTCCACGGCACTAGATCAAGGTATGTGCCGGCACAATCTTACATGCCTGAGGCTGTCGAGTGGCCTATTCATCTGTAGGCTCCGCATGTCATCGTCTTTGGGCCGTTTGGAGCCTGTGTCGTGTTCTGGGTCGCGTGGGCGTCCTTCCCGCGCTAGCAAAAGCTATGGACCGGAGCCGTGATGTACTCGTATGGAGGTTTTTCTCGCTGCGTTTGGGCCCGGCAACTACTGGGGCCCGCTTGTCAGCCAGTCGGCGGGTAAAGAAATCGGTGTAATAGCCTTTTCTGCGAGCCCACGCGGCGGACGAGCGCCCTACCCGCCCGCACACTCGCCTGCCTCTCCCCCACCTTATTCCCGCGCGCCCCTCCTCTGTGAAACCCTATCCGCCGCCACACAAGGCTGCCCACGCCATCGCTTCCGCCACAGACGCTGCCGCACTGCCTCCGCCGAGCCAGGCCCGCCCGGCCGCCCGCCTCCTCCTCGCCATGCCGCCACCGCCCAGCCGCCGCTACTCAAGCACACTTGCCTCGCCTCCCCACCTCATTCTCAAGGCCTCCTCTATGAAACCCTAGCTCCGGCTGCTCACGCCACACAAGGCTGCCCACGCTGGCTGCCTCCGCTGAGCCGTGGCGCCCGCCCGCCTCCTCCCCGGCCATGCCTCCACCACTCCCAGCCGCTCAAGGCCGGCGCCGACCACGCCACAGTGTGACGACGCCAAGCAAAGTCATGGCCGGGATGGCAGTGACACGGTGGCAAGGCTGGCGCCGCTGCTGCCCTCGCTGACGATTTGCCGAGGACAATCGAGGCCACACACACGACTCCTTCCTGCAAGTACGCCTCCTCTCTTCTTCCTCCCTCCTTCTCCATATCTGCCATGGCCATGGGGAGGGCGCAAGAGAGGGTTAGGGTTTTCAGGAGCTCGACTGGGAGATGGGAGGGTGGCGACTGAGAGAGGAGGAGGACGGCGACTCACCTGGGGAGGAGGCTGCAAATCATGTATGGGAGGAGCATCGGTCGCTGCAGCCTCCTCCTCCTCCGCCTGCAAACCCTAGTCGCCTCTCCTCCTCTCCCTTGCTTCCATCACGACCCACGGCGGCCGCACAAGGTGAGGTGGGTGCCGGAATCCTCCTTCGCCTCGTTGCCCTCTTCCTCCAAGCACTGCCATCATCGCCAAGGCATGGCGAGAAGTACATTAGCCTGAGGATAGCCGCCTACGATTCCTCTTGTGTGGAGCAGCGCTGCTGCTACAAACTTTCATTAGGATTCAGCAGGAGGATCGACACGCACATGAGGACATGGATACTCTGTGTGGAGCTGAAGCAAGGTGAAGTCCTTTTCTATATTTCTTCATCCAGGATGTATATTTGATTGGGGTGCATTAGGCTAGAATTATCATACACGGTCAGCTTCAGTCCTGCATATTTTTTTTCCTCAATTTCTGTTCTGCCTTTGAGGTTGCAGGTATGCACACCACTTGTTTGTGTAAATTCTCGAGGAGCAATACTGATCAAGGAACAACAATATGAGCAGCATAGGATAAATCCAAAGGGATAATTTAGAAGATAAGAATGCCACCTCTACCAGATCTCCATGTAGCAACATTCAAACAATGCCATAATTTGTTATGTTCTTTTCTTTGTTTCATGGTTGTTAGCAAGATGATGAAACATCGCTCCAATCCACCTACCTTTTGCAGGTGCTCACTTTCGTGGTGTTTAGCGGTACGCCAACGGTGGTGTGCTGCCGCCGGTTAGAACTAGATGAGGTACGCAAAGAGGGATACCGGGGCACTGATGCCATATCTGGTGGCCAACGCCATCATAGGACCATTGCCGACATCTTTTGTGGCGTTGTCGTTTTCTTGACATCATTAATAAGTGTCAGGTCTTGTGGTCATGTGAGTATGCCCAGTGTCTCTGTTGATTGCGCCGTCGTCCTCGCGCTAACAAGGCTGCATGTGCCCCCAGGTTCTTCTCTATCTCTCAGTTTTGATATTTTTTTCTTGCATGTCAGTACGACTGGCACAATAGAGACATCCACACTGGAGCTTACGATCTTGATCACTTGCAAGGTATGAACTTCGTGTGCAATCTTTGTGTATGGTAAGAAGTGACCAGCGTAGGCTGCCCTTTTTAGTTTGGTTTACTATTGGTGCTTGATGGATATTGCATTCTAGCGTTCGATTTACTCACTAATTCCCTGCTGTTCGATTTTTAACCATGTAACTAAATATTATTTTTGTTTGGAACTTATCTGCTGATACTAGAGAGTCATGTTTAAAGAAGACAATGACAAAGTGAGGTCGTCCAGCTATATTTATGTTCTATCATATCTAACATCTGATTAGGTGATAAAGATGCAGCTCCACAATTAGTCAGTACATCCGTGGGATTCCAGATTTAGTGAGTACATTAAGTTAATCAGAATTGCAGTAACTTTTATTTAGCTTTTATTCAATATAATGTTTTTGCCTCAAATTCTTTTCTAGAGGTCATAGTCTGATTTAGTTATTTAATCAAGTTTGTTGTCCATGTCATTTGTATTTTGTATTTTTATTTGATTAATATGTTTAAATTTGATGGTAGATTCAGTTAAATTTGATGCTGAATGGGCCGCCGTCACACGCCCTCGTGGTCTTCTCTGTCAAATCAGCGGGCAAGGAGGCGGAGGCGGAAGCCCTCCAAGAATCCACCGGTGCTGGAGACAGCAGCGAGGTGAATATGGAGGAGTGGCATCCGTGGGGCACCTCTGCCCCTCTCCTGACCATGGTGTCCTCCTTCGTCCACCAGCAGCATACCTGAGGTTCTCCCTCTGTCTGCCGCTCTCCTCCCTGTATCTGACCTCGTGTCACCGCCGCACTCCCGTTCCTTCGCTCTCACATGAAGGAATTGCAGCTGTGGGGCGCCTCCAAGGAGCATTGTTCCACTCGAGTTTGTCGCGGATGTCGGCGGCCAACAGCACAACAACCAGGCCTCCTCCTTCGCTTCTCCCCTCCGACTAGAAGATACCACACATAAACACAAAGCGTTTTGGCGCATGTGAGCTTCTTTACATTTCTACTCTTTTCTTGAGTTCTTTATTATCCTTTCTATTTCTTATTTTCTGGCATTTGCTTGGATATGGGGGTCAGTAATGTTTTTTAGTTAAGTAATGTTCTTTACATTTCTACTCTTTTCTTGAGTTCTTTACATTTCTACTCTTTTCTGGCATTTGCTTGGATATGGGGGTCAGTAATGTTTTATTTTCTTGAGTTCTTTACATTTCTACTCTTTTCTGGCATTTGCTTGGATATGGGGGTCAGTAATGTTTTATTTTCTTGAGTTCTTTACATTTCTACTCTTTTCTGGCATTTGCTTGGATATGGGGGTCAGTAATGTTCTTTATTATCCTTTCTATTTCTTTATTATCCAGGTTTCTACATCTAAAACCGGTTGTTGGTATTCACATCTTCACGAGCAAGAAACTTGAAGATATTGTGCCAGCTTCTCTCATCGGTGATGTCGGTATTTTTTCTGAACCTTTTCTTTCCAAATGGCCTCTACTGATACTTAAGTATGAACATGTTACCTTTATAGGTTCCTCATGTGAATCACAGTAAATATGAATTCAGTGATATATCCAAATATGGATTTGTAAGTTGAATTATTTTATTAATGCCTCTTACATTTTTTCATATTCTATTGGAATATGTGTTTTACCTTTAGAAATAACACATATTTTTGGTGCGTTTGTTGACCATAATGGTAGTGCGACATATGTCCTTAAGCTCCCAACTGATCAAACCCTGCTTGGCCAGGTTTCTTATCTATTTGAGTAGGGAGAGACCAAGGCAAACAAAAAAGGTGTATGCTCGGTATTACTTACCAGAACCATTTCCTTATTGTTATTTTAATAGGATATTGATTTCCGTTTTAGTTACCATAGTTGGGTGTTTCTCATCTGAAGTGTATATGGGTAAACCACGTGGTTCCCAATTTGTCTTTGTTTTACCGGTGCTAGAATTATAGATGACTCTTGGTTGGACGACCAGCATTGAATACGCATGAATTATTTTCTTACATGTCTTCATATGGACTCTTAGTTACCATATTACTTTCCGTTTTAGTTCTCCCTCCGACCCATATTAGATGACTCAAATTTGTCTAGATTTGGATGAATCTAGACACCATTTAGTATATATATTCATCCAAATCAAGTAATATGGATCAGAGGGAGTACCATTTTGTGACCCATTTATTACTTAATTTTATATATACTACAAGTGCACCCATTATTAGATCATATTTTTATGGTAAAATGATTTCCACTATAAAAAGCGAGTGCATCATCATTTCTTTTTTGCCTTCTTAAATAGCAATGTTGCTATACTCATAATTATTTAGATTTGGTTAAATTTGACATTAGTAGCTGTGCACACTCCCACCATTGGATAGGCAATACCGATTTTTTGACTATGGAGGTTTGCTTTAGTTTTTTCATATTTTACCGATGGAGCTAAAACATATATGAGAATCAACTTAGTATGGTATATTCATGACGGACTCACGATTTATCAGGATAACATTTTTTTAGTCCTTTCTCATGGCAGCATTTCCTGTAGATAGAGGGTATGAGGTTGTTGTAACTTGACTCTAGCCATGTATTTCTTGGTGCAACAACTATTCCTATGACGATGTAATAAGAGCTATATGAATTGTTTTATTAAACAAATATCTCTAAACTCTTTACCTGGGCCTGTAAAATACTCAAATTTGTGGTAGGAGCATAATGTTGCTTTAATATGGCCCTGCATGTAGATATTGAAGTGTAATAAGCGCACTTATCTAGCCTTTGGCTTAGTGAAGTTTTTTTTCAAGGAAAATATATATTGTTTGAACCCATCATCTCCATGCCGCTGCTCCGCCGCCCGCCCCGCCGACGCTTGTGGACCTCGCATTTGCTCAGATTTATTACATTGCACAATAGGTTATTTAACCAGTAATATGTCTACTCAAAATCTTGAATACCAATTTCTCTCTTTGTAGCATGTCTTAACCAATGGACTAATCTCAAACAAACACCGCCACTTGATAGGATATATCCTCAAATATCCAGTGGAAACTACTGCTATAACAATACCTCAGGTGTATTTACTTTTGGTATGATGTCTCAGATCCTACTCGAGTTGGAAAACAAAAAAATTGGTAGGGCCACGGGGCGGGATATGTCCCTGTTATAGTCCATTGGATGGAACTCTAGAGTCCAAAGCACCCGCTATTACGGATTAGAAAACCATGTTTGATGCTACTGGAGTGCAAACACTGCTCCTTTTTTAGGCCAACTGTTTTAATGCTAGAGCTATGTTTAGTAATAATTCAAATGAAGCATGAGTTTTGTTTAGTAAAGATATTAGGATTTTGATGCTTGGTCTATATGTAATTTATATTCCGGATAATTAGAAGGTATTATTTTCTTCCTTTTGGCTCTTTATGTCACTAAATTAGTATACGGATTTCTGAGGCGGGTAAAGGGGCGCTCTGGGCTGTTTTGGATGCTCTCGACGGAGAGGGAATCTTGGCAGGTAGAGTAAGGGAAAAGAGAGGGGAGAGACAGAGGAATCTTGGCAGGCAGAGTAAGGGAAAAGAGAGGGGAAAATGAGGGAATCTTGTCCTTTTATGTCTGCACTACATGTTGTTTCTGATTTCCCCTTGCTTCTTGCTCTCTTGTATCCTTATCCACACACTATCCTTATCCATTTCCCTTACTCTCGGGCCTCCAACAGCGTTCTTGGCTCCGCTCTCAATCTACTCTCTTCGCTGTTGAAGGTTTGGCCGCACTCTTCCATGGATGGCGCTCAATCCTTCCGGGTTAGTTGATCTCTTTTTCCTGACTGCTTATTATCTTTGTGCTACTTCAATCAACTAATTATATAGCATGATCTTGAATACTTTTGTTGGAGATATGCCCAAGAGGCAATAATAAAGTGGTTATTATCATATCTTCACACTTATGATAAATGTTTACATACCATGCTATAATTGTATTAACCGGAAACATTAATACTTGTGTGATTTGTAAACTAAAATAAGAGTCCCTAGTAAAGCCTCTTGTTAAACTAGCTTGTTGGTTAATATATGATCATGGTTTCCTGATCATGAACATAGAGATGTTATTAACAACAGGATCATATCATTAGGAGAATGATGTGATGGACATACTCCTATAGATAAGCGTAGCATAAAGATCAAGTCATTTCAATAAGTTCAATTGCTATATGCTTTCTGATACATAGTAACCTAATTCCTTCGACCATGAGATCATGCATATCACCTTTTGGATGGATGCTTTGATGACATCAAACACCACACCGTGAATCGGTGGCTATAAAGGTGGCATTGAGTGTTCGGAAAGTATTGGTTAAAACACATGGATCAAGAGTGGATTTGTCCATCCATATGACGATAGATATACTGGCCCTCTCGGAATGTCATCCAATTAGCTTGCAAGCATGTGACTGGGTCACAAGGGATCACATATCACGGAACGAGAAAGAGTACTTATCGAACGAGGTTGAACTAGGTATAGAGATACCGATCATCATAACCTCGGATAAGTAAACTATCGTGAGACAAAGGGAAATTGGTATCGTATGTAAGTGGTTCATTCGATCGCAAAGTAATCGTAGAAATATGTGGGAGCCATATGAATTTCCAGATTCCTCTATTGGTTATTGTTCGGAGAAGTGTCTCGATCATGTCCGCATAATTCACGAACCGTAGGGAGACACACTTAAGGATTCGACGTTGTTTGAGTAGTTATGGTATTATGAGAAAGAGACCGAATGTTGTTCGGAGTCTCGGATGGGATTCGGGATATCACGAGGTGATCCGGAATGGTCCGGAGAATAAGATTCATATAAGGAAAGTCCCGTTTCGGAGTTCGGGAATGATTCCGGTGTTTTCATTGGGAATGTTCTAGAAGGTTCCGGATTGTCCGGCACTCCGGGGGGGGGAGGGTACATGAATGTGTCATTGAATGATTGCATCATGTACTAAGTGTTCTTGCTGTTCCAAAACTGAAAAGTCAAACTACCAGTTTGAAAGTCAAACGGCTAAAACAGGAAACTGTGGGAAACAAGCAAGAGGAGGTTGAAACCAACTTGGAGGAGGAGTCCCTCTCCTCTCCAAGCCGGCGGCCAGCCTAGGCCGAGTTGGGGAGGGACTCCCCTCCCTCCCCTGGCGCGCCAGCCCCTCCACCTATAAAAGGAGGGGCAGGGCCTCCTCCTCTAGACACAAGTTCCTATCCTCTAATCTCCGGTTTAGAGCCGTTTTGGTTTAGAGCTTCTAATTGCTTTAGCCTGCGGTTTAGAGCCTTCTAATTGGTGTGTCTAAACCCTAGACCACTAATAGCCCTCTCTCATACTCCACCATACTCGCTCCGGCTTAAGGCGAAGCCTCGGATTTCCCTCTACTTGCATCACGCCATTGGCCGGAATCGCGAGGAGAGTGCTACAACCTCCGCTGCTGGAAAAGGGAGAGGAAGGTCTTCGTCGAGTAACGAGTGACCGATCATGGAAGCGCTGCCGAACGCGCTTGGAAGGATCGTCTACACGATCTTGAGATCGGAAAGAGTACGACTACATCACCCACGAGAATCGCTCGTTAACCGCTTTGGAATCTTCAAGGGTAAGTTATTCCATCGACTCGCTACAATCTAGTAGATAGATCTTGGCTTGTTTGTTTGTATGCGATAGAAAATTTTTGTTTTCCATGCTACGAACCCCTACAAAGGGTATCGAGCCGTGTCTATATGTAGATCTGCAGAGTAGAACACAATGGTCATTGTGGGCGTTGATGCTTTTATTGTCGATTGCTTCTTGTGTACTTTGCATCTTGCGGTATGTTGGGATGAAGCGGCCGGCTAACCTTACATGACATCGTTCATGAGACTTGCTCCACGCTTGACATGCAACTTGTATTGCATAAGTGGCTTTATGGTGCCTGCTTTCTCCTAGCATAGTTAAGATTCAATTTACAACGGTGATTGACAATACTAGTATCAATGTTGTGGTTCTTGTTCGTAAGTTAGAACAACACTTATTGAAAGCCCCAAACCACGTAAAACATGCAAAGAAAATTAGAGGCGTCTAACTTTGTTTTGCAGGGGTGTGCTGTGATGTGATATGGCCATGATTGTGATTATATATGATGTATGCAATGTTCCTTATTGTAAGTTGGCAACCGGCAGGAGCCATATGGTTGTCTTTAATTTTGTTAAGACCCGCGTGTCTATTCAAAGTAGTTGTAATAGTTGAAGCCGGTGGACGACAACCATGGAGAAGCATCATTGACCTTGATGCAATGTCGGTGATGATGGAGATCATGTTCGTGCTAGAAGATGGAGATCGGAAGCACAAAGAAGAAAGGCTATATCATATCACATATTATGAATTGCATGTGATGTTTATCCTTTATGCATCTTGTATTGCTTAGTAGACGACGGTAGCATTATAAGATGATCCCTCATGCACATGAATTTCAAGTCATAAAGTGTTCACCCTTAGTTAGCACCGTTGCTAAAGCTTGTTGTCTCGAAGCACCACGTGATGATCGGGTGTGTTAGATTACGCAAGTGTATACAACGTGAGCAAGCCAGATTTGCTCATGCGAAACTAAGGTTTGATCTTGACGAGCCTAGCATGTACGGACATGGCCTCAGAACACGGATTACAAAAGGTAGAGCATGAGTCATATAGTAGATATGATGAACATGTTGATTGTTCGCCATTGAAGCTATATCAACTCTCGTGATGATCGGTTTTGATGTGGTGGATTTCGTCAGGTGATCACTAAAACAATGTGAGGGATATTGTTTTGAGGGAGTTCACCTAGATTAATTTAATTATTAATTAGAACTCAATTTATCATAAACTAAATCAAAGTGATTTTGCATAGTTGTTGTAGTCATTGGCATCCGCTTACCACCTTGCGCTTAGTTATAATTGAGATGATAGAACTATAGAATTCTGGTTAGTTACTTTTAACCGGTATCGTATTGTTTTGAAGTGTTAATATAAAGTTTAAAAGTCCTATTGCAAACTTTCAAGAAGTTCCGTTACTCCATGAAGTTTAATAATTAGTATTAAATCAAGAGTAACAATTCCAAGTGTTAGTATATAAGTATCATGTTTGTCTCCATGATTCTTGATATTCAAAGGATTCTCCTAATATCAAGGTTATCTAAGGATCAAAGAGTTGTTCGTAAACCATGATTTGTGGAAGATATTGTGATATCTGAAACGAAGTTTTGGTTGCAACATGATAGAGTATAATATGGCTAAAGTCATGTTCTCATATTTGATGAGAATTTGCAAAAGGTTGGAGACACTAGTTGTCCTAATCCTCCAAAAGGTTTTGGAGCAACATTATACTTGTGATTCACCGTTACAAACTAAAAGTAGCTTGATCATGGATAAATCCATGATGAGGGTGAATTTTTGATGTAGGTGAAATGTTTACTACACCAAGAGATTACTAAAGAAAGGAATTTGAAAGAACACCAAACATTTGATGATGGTGATCTACTTCAAAGTGCAAGTCCAAAGACATTGGTATTTAACTATACACGCTTTGGATTATGTGTCATATGTATGACTCCACTATTGATATTGATAGATTCTTTCAAACAGAAAAGGAAATATTGAAAGAGAATCTCATAAATATATGGCAGAAAAGAAAAGACTAGAATTGTTCAGTTTAAGTATATAGATGATATACATGTTATGGCTATATTCTTTGCTTATTAAACAATGTGGTTCTTAAGTATTTGATACTGAATTTGTTGGTGTGAATCGTCATACGAAACAACACAATTCATGAACTACAATGGCCTAAGTAAATAGCAAAAGAATATGTGATGATGTTCATCAAGAACAAAATAAAGGGTTATTGTGTTGCTCGTTAAACATCAAAGCTTGCCTTCAAGATTTGTTTTATCAGGTATTATGAGAACAAAAGGGTTGTTCAAATAATTGTAATCTATAAAAGATGGATGATTTGCAAATCTCGTGGAGATATCACATCCATAAAACTAGTGCTAAAGATGTCGAAAGACAAATTGATTGAAAGATCACTTAGGAAGTGACGCCGCGTTTAAATTATATTGAAAGAAAAACATGAAGAAAATCCATATGGATGGAATTTTGGAGTCTATTTGATTTTGATCAAATGACGCTTATGAAACTTTCCTAGAGATAATTAAAACTTCGTTCATAGGCCAAAAGGAACGATAGACTAGCTTATTGGAACTTGTACATATTGTTGTATGAAGTCCATTATGTATAGTCAAGAGCGATGGATTTCAACTTCATGTGCTTTCTCCGAAAATTTGAGTGAATATATGAATATTTACTTAATAAGGATGAAGTGTGAAACATTTGAAAAGTTCAAGGACTTTCAAGATGAAGTGCAAAATCATTGTAACAAGAATATAAATAGTTTATGATAAGATCATAAAGGAAGATATTTGAGTTACAAGTTTAGCATAATACCTAAGATTTAAGGAATCGTTCCGTGGATTTGCATTTTCCCGAAACACCATAAGAGTATGGAGCGTTCGAGATATGTAATTAAACCTTGTTTGACATGGTAAGATCGAAGGTGTAATTCATAAAACTGCCATTATATTTTAAAGATTAAAAGCTTTAGAGATTACCGTTTTTCCACTGAAAAGATCTTCATCATAATCGTTGAAATGACACCATATAAGGTTATGGTTTGGGATAAAACCCAAGTTGTCCTTTCTTAAACATTGGTATGCTATGCATAAGAAAGATGTGTGCAACCAAAGTCGGATGAACCTGTCTTTGTATAAACTGTTAAGTATTCCTCCATAAACACCGTAGACAAAAGTGTTTGTTGCTTAGAACGTCAAGTTTCTTTGAGAAGGAATTTTTCGTGAAAAGTTAAGTGGGAGGACAATAGAACTTTGATAAGGTTAAAAGAACCTTAGCTATATGTGCAGAGTTGCGCACAAAAAGTGTTTGGAGGCAAAGAACAATGCTCATGGCTCACGTGCTTCAAAGGTTGTGGTCACGGAGATCTAAGTTCCTATTGAAAACAAGTAGGTCGAGTAAACAATCAAATACCAAGATTTGAGGGTTGAATCATTATTTGAGAATAATGAACGGACTACATGTAAAGAAGTGATGATGGGCCCCGACTCGCCAAATGGCTTGAAGCCATAAAATCCGTGATAGTTCCATACACGAAATCAAGTTTTGAACTTGAAGGACCCTCGAGAAAGGTGTAAGACCTTACAGTTGTGTTTGGATCTATAAATAAATAGACATGGATGTTGCACATCTATGAAATAGTCGACATGTTGGGAAAGAGTTCACAACAATGTTCAAAGGTTGACTATGACAAGATCTGATCTTTCATAGCGATATTTAGTCTAGACGGATTAATGTAGCAACCACTACATATAATTTGTTATATGGTAGTTGAATAAACAAAACAAGTTCTTCTAATAGAATCGTTACCGAGGACGTGTGCATGACACGGTCCATAGGGTTTTGTTAATTCAAAGGATGCTAAAAGCATATGCAAACTTCAATGGTTGAAGTGGGCATCACGGAGTTGGAATCTTCACTATGATGAAACTGTTAAAAGAGTTTAATTTCATCAGAGACAATGAAGATGCTTGCGTTTGCAAGAAATTAAGTGGGAGCGCTAAGACATATTTCTAATACATTATGTGGAGGACATATTGTTGATTAGAAAAGATGTATCTTTTATTGACACATATTAAGAATTTCATCCCGATGAAAGACTTAGGCAAAACCCAAATATTTGGCATCAATAGACGCTAATATGGTTGTGCCAGAAGTGCATAGACAAGATATTGAATGAGTTCAATATAGAAACTACAAGAGAGGTTCTTGTCGCACAGAAAGGATTGAATGAGTTCAATGTTGATGATATATATTCAAGTGTATTGACATTTGGTAAAGTGAAACAAATAATCAAGTATAGAT
Organism: Avena longiglumis; assembly: GCA_030063025.1. Lineage (NCBI taxonomy): Eukaryota > Viridiplantae > Streptophyta > Magnoliopsida > Poales > Poaceae > Avena > Avena longiglumis. The sequence goes on from CP125978.1 coordinate 81,762,499, forward strand.
TGATACTTGATCACAAAGAGTATTTATATCAATCATACTGTGATATGTACAAATCCAGATATGTCCTATGCTCTAAATGTTGTGAGCATATACCAGAATGATTCGTAAGATGATCATTGGACAATAGTAAGGATATTCTTATGATCTTTTGGAAGAACTAAGAGTATATTATTTGTAGAAGTGACAAATAGATGGTTAGTTCATTGTAAAAGTACTACATTGATACTAGTTTTGTCACAAAGTACAAATTAAGTTTATCTCAATCTAAACTAAGGGTGGCACAATATAATGGAAAGTGAGTTCCATAATGGATTTGGATGAGTTCCAAAGTTAAGACATTGTGATGTATACTACAACAAAAGGCTAAGTATATGACTGCTATTTTAGCAAGAAAAGAGGGCATTTGTGTCAAGTAGTTTGTTATCAAACTAGGTGTAGTTCACAAAGGATAATACTATGAAGATATATTGTGCGACAATATTATCAACATGTTTTAACCCCAAAGAACTAAAGGTCACACGAAAGACCAAATTTATACAAAGCCATCTCATTAGAGAATGAGTGTTGCGAAGACGCAAAGACATGCAATTACACACGGACTGGAAGTGTCGATCCGGAGATCGTTGACCACTAGCAATCTGGTACATACAACACCGGAAAGCCATAGGTGTTGAATACACAAAGGTTTGAAACTAGATTATTGACTCTAGTGCAAGTGGGAGACTGTTGGAGATATGCCCAAGAGGCAATAATAAAGTGGTTATTATCATATCTTCACACTTATGATAAATGTTTACATACCATGCTATAATTGTATTAACCTAAACATTAATACTTGTGTGATTTGTAAACTAAAATAAGAGTCCCTAGTAAAGACTCTTGTTAAACTAGCTTGTTGGTTAATATATGATCATGGTTTCCTCGATCATGAACATAGAGATGTTATTAACAACAGGATCATATCATTAGGAGAATGATGTGATGGACATACTCCTATAGATAAGCGTAGCATAAAGATCAAGTCATTTCAATAAGTTCAATTGCTATATGCTTTACGATACATAGTAACCTAATTCCTTCGACCATGAGATCATGCATATCACCTTTGCCGGATGGATGCTTTGATGACATCAAACACCACACCGTGAATCGGGTGGCTATAAAGGTGGCATTGAGTGTTCGGAAAGTATTGGTTGAAACACATGGATCAAGAGTGGATTTGTCCATCCATATGGATAGATATACTCTGGGCCCTCTCGGTGGAATGTCATCCAATTAGCTTGCAAGCATGTGACTGGGTCACAAGGGATCACATATCACGGGAACGAGAAAAGAGTACTTATCAGTAACGAGGTTGAACTAGGTATACAGAGATACCGACGATCATAACCTCGGATAAGTAAACTATCGTGAGACAAAGGGAAATTGGTATCGTATGTAAGTGGTTCATTCGATCGCAAAGTAATCGTAGAAATATGTGGGAGCCATATGAATTTCCAGATTCCTCTATTGGTTATTGTTCATAGAAGTGTCTCGATCATGTCCGCATAATTCATGAACCGTAGGGAGACACAATTAAGGATTCGACGTTGTTTGAGTAGTTATGGTATTATGAGAAAGAGACTCAATGTTGTTCGGAGTCTCGGATGGGATCCGGGATATCACGAGGTGATCCGGAATGGTCCGGAGAATAAGATTCATATAAGGAAAGTCCCGTTTCGGAGTTCGGGAATGATTCCGGTGTTTTCATCGGGAATGTTCTAGAAGGTTCCGGATTGTCCCAAGCACTGGGGGGAGGGTACATGAATGTGTCATTGAATGATTGCATCATTTACTAAGTGTTCTTGCTGTTCCAAAACTGAAAAGTCAAACTACCAGTTTGAAAGTCAAACGGCTAAAACAGGAAACTGTGGAAAACAGGAAACTGTGGGAAACAAGCAAGAGGAGGTTGAAACCAACTTGGAGGAGGAGTCCTCTCCTCCAAGCCCGGCCAGCCTAGGCCGAGTTGGGGAGGACTCCTCCTCCTCCGGGCGCGCCACCTCCACCTATAAAAGGAGGGGGGCCTCCTCTAGACACAAGTTCCTATCCTCTAATCTCCGGTTTAGAGCCGTTTTGGTTTAGAGCTTCTAATTGCTTTTGCCTGCGGTTTAGATCCTTCTAATTGGTGTGTCTAAACCCTAGACCACTAATAGCCCTCTCTCATACTCCACCATACTCGCTCCGGCTTAAGGCGAAGCCTCATGATTTCCCTCTACTTCAGATTATCACGTTGTTGTCTGCGGAATCGCGAGGAGAGTGCTACAACCTCCATTGCTGGAACAAGGGAGAGGAAGGTCTTCGTCAACCGAACGTGTGACCGATTGGAAGCTTGAGCTGAACGCAGCCAGGAAGGATCGCTCACGATCTTGAGATCGGAAAGAGTACGACTACATCACCCACGAGAATCTGCTCTCGTTAACCGCTTTGGAATCTTCGAGGGTAATTTATTCCATCGACTCGTTGCTACAATCTAGTAGATAGATCTTGGCTTGTTTGTTTGTATGCGATAGAAAATTTTTGTTTTCCATGCTACGAACCCCTACAACTTTATATCGAATCAAGATTATACAAGTGTATGCTAGAGGTGTAGGTTTTAAAACATTGTGTTTGATGGTTAGAAAGTCTACAAAATTTACTTCACCGTCCACTAGTTGTCCAGTCATTTTGTTATTCCTGAAGCTAAACATGATATTGAGTCGCTTCTTGATTGGATGAATTAACCGACATCAAGTAAATATCAAATTTGCTGATCAGTTCAATCTACCATTATGAGCATTAAGATCCTTGAGCAAGACAGAGATAACATGATCAGAAGAACTGGTGACAATGATATCATCAACATAAACCAGAACAAAAATTATAACACCTGACTTGTTGTAGAGAAAAAGGGATGTATTAGCCTTTGAGGGTAAAAATCCAAACTCCTGCAGTTTTGCTCTTAGGCGAGAATACCAAGCTCGAGGGGCCTGTTTTAATCCATATAGAGCTTTATCTAGCCTGCAAACGTGGCGAGGAGCATTAGGATGTTCAAAACTGTAACACCCTCAGAATCGGACCTATGCAAGTTTGAGCCAAATTCGCCCAACCCGCATAGAAACGATTCAAAGGTGCCCACCAGGCACTTTCGTGCGGGTGGAAAACGAAGTAATAACATTACACAACAGTCCTCGATGGGACCCACAGAACAGATATATATAACAGCGACTCCATGAGTCAAGAATATAGATATAATATACAAAGATCCAAATCACCTTGAAAACGATAGAGCGTCCTACTGGACAAGAAGCAAATGGGGCTAAGAGCCCGAAGAATAACCAACGGCGCCCATAACCCTGCCCAAAGCCAAGGGAAGGTAACCTCGCTAACGACGTCGATCTCAAACCTGCTTAAACAAAAGGGTGCCGACAAAGGGCAAAGGAAAAAGAAGGAGCGTCAAGATCGAGGCCAAGACAGCGAGGCTAGAATTCGCGTCCTCGCCACAAAGGTATGGTGGATCGGCGCAGCAGCAGACATGCAATTGAACAACCTATAGAGACTCGATACAAGGGCGGTTATCGAGGGGTGAGAATGACCTATCCGGATCCAACTGAAACTAACACCAAACAAACCCATCCCGTGTTTCCTCGAGACCAAACGAGGAAGTCAACCGAGGAACTCACAGTTGGCGCTTTACTTATTCGATTATTGTTGCAGCAATTACTAGTCGAGTTTAAATAATCGCCGATAAAGTAGCGATGGGCACTTTTAGTTAACCAATCCGTGATAGTGGCAACACTTACTAGTCAGATACAATTAGCATGAGATAACCCTTAAACCCAGCAGTTGTTGGTACTTTTAATCAGCCAATTCCGTTGTAGTTGCCATACTTACTAGTCAGGTACAATGGTCGCAAGCGACAACTCAAACAAGCAATTGTGGGCAGTATTATTTAGCCATTCCGTTATAGTGAAGCTGATTACTAGTCATTATAAGTCAAATTTAGAGCAATAAACTTTAGTTATGCTTGTCTATGATCGAGATACTGTGCTCCAAGTCGTCCATATCCGCGGACACGGCTTTCAGAAAGTTTTACCCGGCCGGGGTGCACCAATAGCAACACACGCTCGATCAACCTCGGAAAAACCAAATCAAAACCCAACGAGGCTTTCACATTGAACAATCACGTGATTCAGAAATATTTCAGGGGCCACCTTAAGTAGATTCCGCAACGGAGCTAGCCGACCGAGACGGCCTCAAGGTTTGGGTGACGGCCAGAACGATCGGGAACCCGAAAGTGTGGCTGGGCTTGTCGATACAGAACGTGTCCCGATCCTAACAAGACAAACAAAGACCGCACAATTTAAATACAGAAAGTAGCATGGCATAAGCAGGATCGTAAATAAAACCTCAAACTAGTTTGTGGCCCCAAGAAATAAGACTGAATCAAGCTCGCTCGGGGGTCCCATATACCTCCGGATGTGGATAGCGATAAATCAAGGAACAGTATCAAGTACTCGGGTCTTACGGACACAAGTGGGCTCGAAACCAAATATTATCTATCACCCACCGATGCCTCTGCTTATTGCAATTTTAGTTGTTAAACAGAATTTAAAGTGACGGTAAGTAAAACTAGTATCATCTCCAACATCAACATGCGGCAATACATCAGCAACTGTGGCATATGACGACACACATCAGCACTTGTGCAAGCAACTACGACGCGCAAGTCCAACTATCTACCAAACAACAGGTAATAGGATGTGTCCAAGGCAATATAGGGCTGCAAGGGATTTCACGGGTACGAAAACTAGAACATCGCAACACAGATAGCAATAGATCAACAGGAAGGAGTAAATTACTATAAAGTAAGATAGGTAGAAAGGGGAAGATGCTCGCCTGAAAACATTGTTGAAGGGTTCATCCGAAGATCGGGGCGAAGCTCACATCAACTCAACGGCCTTATCCGCGAAGAAGCAAAACACTAGAAGGAACACCGGGTGCAATATTTAATACTCGGCAGAAAATCGGCATGATGCATGTATGATGTATGGCGTGGCAAGGTGCGATGCAATCAGGTCAAGATTAAGCGGAACCGGGGTCCCGACAATTGATTATATTGTTCAAGTTATTTAATTACCCCGCAAATTAAATGTTGTTTAACATGGTAGAAGATAGCACCGGGTTCGCTATACAAATTTAAATGAGGCCAATATGAGACTAGATTTGCCCGCATATGGGCCCCATATTTAATTATTAGGTGAATCTGCATAAGGCCCCCAAACCAATGCTATGCATGCGGGAATGACAATTTAATGTGCAACAAATTGATATGTTATAAAATAGGGTTCGAGGAAAAGGGTCACACATCAGAGGGGCTCGACGATCTTGGGTTCCGGGGTTCGGGGTCGGTCTCAGGGTTCGACGGATCTGGGGTTCGGGGTTCGGCGGAAGCGTTCTCGGACTCCGGGGTTAGGGTCTTGGCGCATCCGGGGGCTCCGGGGTTCGACGATCATGGTGTTCGGGGGAGGTTCTCGGTGTCGGTGAGGTAGACCTTGGCGTTCACGAGGGAGTACTTGGTTTGGCGTCGGGCGCATTGGGTCCGACCTGGTCGGGGCGTTCTAGTTGTTGCGCAGATCTTGTCGGGTTCCACGGGGTCGAGCTTGCCGTGTCGAGGCTCGGCCTACGGTTCCCTGTCGAAGGTCTTGGGGTTCCGCGGCCTTCGGGTTCCGAGAGGGTTCCTGTTGTTCCGCTTCGAGAAGATCTTGTCGGGTTCGCGGGATTCGGCTTCGGGATCCTTGAGGCAAACTTGGCGGCTTCGAGGTCTTGTGTTTGACGGGGTTCGGGCGCGCCGTGATCGGTCTTCGGACCCATGAAGCAGACCTTCGCGCCCGGGGTTTCTTGTCGGTGTTCTTGGGGTTTTTCCGAGGCAGCGTGCCAAATGGTGACTCCCGATCGGTGGCGAACTTGAACGGCTCGGGTGTTCGGGCACTTATCGGTCGGTAGCATGCCCACATGGACAAGACCAAATGTCACTGCCGTGAGGAGGCACACTCATGAGGACCGGAGACCAACGCACATAGAGAGGGCAACGCCTTCGGGCCTGCGACTGGCCGGAGAGGTCCGCGGGTTGCTTCATGAGCTGGGGCGGGCGCTCGCGAGGAGGCAGGGCGACCACGGCGCAGAAGCGGCGTGGCCAGAGGCGGATGTTGTCGCTGAGGGGCGAGGCGGCAGGAGGGCGGCAGCGGAGGAGCACCAAGGCGGCTGGCGCGGGACTTAGCGGCGAGCACGGTCCAGCGGCGACTGAACGGCGACGCGGCGGCTGCTCGAGAGAGGCGGTGCTTGGGAGGCGGGGCGGAGGGAGGTGCTTTGAGGCCTGGCGGCAGCTTCGGAGGCGGCGGCGACTTCAGCGTCGGGGAGAGGGATGAGGCGCGAGGTGGGGCGGCCGTGAGCTGCAGGCGTGACAGGTTGCTGCGGTGGGTGGAGGCGGGGCAGCGTCTTTGGCAAGCGGAACTGAGAAGGGAAAGGTGGAAACGGGCGGAGGAGCGGAGGCGGGCAGCGAGTGGCGGGCAAGTGGCGATGGCGGGCCAAGCGGCGAACGGAGTGAGCCTTGTGGGCGGGAAAGCAGGTGAGGAGGCGGTTCTGGCGAGAGGGAACAGCGGCCTTGGCGCCTGAGTGCCGAGGGGAGGCGGGGCTTGGGCGTCAAGGGGAGAAAAGCGGCGTGGGCAGGCGGGTGGGGAGAGCTGGGAAGAGGGCAGTGGAGGGGAGAGGTGGACCGGACGTGGGGGCCAGGGCAGGCGGGTCCCACAGGGCAGGGGAGGGGGCTAGCAGCGGACCGTGTGTGCGTGTGCTAAGCGTGCGTGTGTGGCCTGTGTGCTGGCCGGTTGGTGGGGTGGGGTGGGTGAGTGGGTGTGGGGCTAGGCCACGTGGCAGGGGGTGATTGGGTGAGGGAGAGGGGAAGATGAGGTGGCTAAGTCTGATAGGCTAGGGTGATGTGGCTGGGGAGTGTGGGTAGGATTTTAGGTGGATGTAGGATTTAGGTGGGGCTGGATAGAATGGACCGATTTAGATTTTTAGGGGTGTTCGTTCGGGTTAAAACGGCCCGTTCGACTGCCCCGCTAAAAATTAACTAAATGTTTTATTTAATTAAACGGACCGTTGCACAACATTTTTAATTAAAACAAAATATTCCGGGGACCGGCTTTGCAGTTGAATTAAGATGGGGCGTTTGGAAAACAAATCGGGCGTTACGAAATTAGTTTTTGACAAACAACGTATGATGATGACGATGCAATGCATAAATTCAACGCGATTTTCTAGTAGTGGTTTTGCGGGATGCCACAAAAACCAGGTGGTTGTTTCATGTAAACCTCCTCTTCCAGAACACCATGAAGGAACACGTTCTTGACATCTAGATGCTGAAGGGTTTCGCGACATAGTAAATCAAAATTTTCTACGAAGCGAACAGAGGGAAAGCCAAGATCTAATCTAGGAGATGCAAACAACGAGAGAGATTGGATTAGATCTTCATACCCTTGAAGATTCATGCAGGAACGTTCGTCGGGCGTGGGTGATGTATTCGTACTCGCTTCTCCTCCTCGCGATCCGATCCGATCTAGCACCACAAGTGGCGGTGCCTCCGAGAGATGCACACGTGCAGCACCTCGACTTCTCCTCCTTCCTCGGACCATCGAGGATGGTGGAGAGATAGATTGGATCTACAACACTGACGGCGTGGTGTATATGGTGGAGAATTTCCTGGGGCTTCGCCTACAAACGGTCGGGAGGGAGAGAGGAAGGTAGCAAGGCTGCTAGGGCTTGGAGGAAGGTGTGTGTAGTAGTGGGGGGAGGGGACGCACCACCCCTCTATATATAGAGGAGGGGGCGGCCAGCCCTTGCCCCTCCTCCAAGCCTATCTCTATTTTAAACAATTTAAACTCTCCCTTATCTAGAAATCCTATCTCTAGATTTAAGCGATTTAAACTTTCCTTATCTAGAAATTCTATCCGAGATTTAAGCAGTCAAATCTCTCTAGAATCGGCTGGGCCCTATGGGGCCTTGTGCCCCCCGCCCAATGCGGCCAGGACACTCCCCTCATAGGCCCATGCCCCTCCCGGAAGGTGGGGCCACGTTGGTCCCCTTAGGAAGGTTCTAAAGCTTAGGTACAATACCGATTAACCGGAACAATTCCGAACTCAAAAAACTGCACTGCCTTATATGAATCTTATTCTCCGGACCATTCCGGAACCTCTCGTGATATCCCGGATCCCATCCGAGACTCTGAACAAAAATTCGTAAACCAACTATCCAATCTATCCTAGCGTCGAGACACGTTAAGTGCGTGACCTCTGAGTTCGAGAATATGCGAGACATGATCTTCTATCAATAATCAGCAGTCTGCAGGCACCCATATTGACTCCCACACATTCATCGATGATCATATCGGATGAACCACGATGCCAGGATTCAATCAATCCCATATATATATTCCCGTCTCGCGATATTTTACTTTCGAGATTCGATCGGAACCGTCATACCTAGTTCAATCTCGTTCACAAAGTACTTTACTGTTCCGTAATCCGATATCACTTTGTGATTAACTCCTAACCACATGCTTGCAAGCGGTGTTGATATCGATTACGAGTGGGCCCAGTATATCTCTCCGACTTGGGAGGGACAAATTCCATCTCGATACATACAACCCAGCAGATACTTTCCGATCACCTGAGAGACACCTTTATGATCACCCTCTCATAGGATGACGTTTGATGACCTCAAAGCTTTCTTCCGATACCAGGAGTTGCATTATCTCATGGTCTAAGGAATACAATATTTGACATAGGAAAAGCCGCAAGGCGAACACGATGACACGATCTAATTGCCTGCTTTTTTTGGGTCTATCCACCATATCATTCTCCCAATGATATGATCTCATTATCAATTGACAACTCATTTATATGGTTAGGAAACCTTAACCATCATTGATCAATGAGCTAGTCCATAGAGGCGTACTAGGGACACGGTGTTGTTCACAAACCACACAAGTATTAATGTTTCCGCTTAATACAATTCTAGCATGGAATATAAACTTTATCATGAACAAGAATTATAATAATAACATCTTTATTATTGCCTCTAGGGCATAATTCCTTGATCTCCCACTTGCACTAGAGTCAATAATCTAGTTTACATCCGGCAACAATCTTACACCCATGGCAATCGAGGTGTTGATCATGTTTTACGTGGAAGAGGTTTAGTCAATGGATCTGCGACATTCGGATCCGTATGTACTTTGCTAATCTTGATCTCCATACGCTATATAATCTCGGATTATATGAAACTTGCAGTTGATATGCTTGGTCTTTGGATGATATCTTGGTTCCTTGCTTAGTGCTATGGGCGCGGTGTTGTCACACAATATCTCCAGTGGGTCCAATGCACTTGGAACCACGCCAAGCTTCGATGATGAAGTTTACGATCCAAACTCCTTCACTTGGCCTTCTGCGGCAGCCATGTATTCCGCTTCTCTAGATCCGCGATCACGCTTTGCTTGCGGCTTCTCGACTCACAGCTCCTCCATTCAAAATATAAGCGTATCATCCGTCTGAGATTTAGAATCATCCTTGTCGGTGTCGAAACTAGCATCGGCGTAACCTTTACGACAAAATTCATCACCCCATAGACTAAGAACATTTCTTTAGTTCTATTTAGGTACTTTAGCATGTTCTTCACGGCTGTCCGGTGTTCCACTCGGGATCACTTTGATATCTGCTCGTCAAACTAAGAGCATTGGACACATCCGGTCTAGTACCTGACATGGCATACATGATGGAACTTATGGCGAGGCATATGGCACTTTGCTCATAGCTTCCCTATCATTTCGTGGCTGGACAGAGCCTTGCTCAATATCTTACACGACAACATAGACCTGAACCTTTCTTTGCCTTATCCATTACGAACCTTTTGAACTTTGTCTAGTATGTACTACGGCTTAAGCTATCTGGCGTCTTTGTCTATCTCTATAGATCTTCATGCCCAATATAAGCAGCTTCACCTAGGTCTTTCATTGAAAACACTTGTTCAAATAACTCTTCACATCGTTAAGCATGTTGATGTCATTTCGATAATCAATATGTCATCCACATACAGTACCGAAGCGTCACCGAGCTCCCACTCACTTTCTTGTAGATGCAAGCTTGTAGCAATTTGGAACAAATCCAAAGCTCTTGATCACTTGATCAAGCGAAGGTTCCAACTCCGAGATGCTTGCTTGATCCATAAATGGAATGCTGAAGTTTGCATACTTTACTAGCATCCTTAGGATCGACAAAACCTTCGGGTTGCATCATATACAACTCTTCATCAATGTTCCCATTGAGGAAAGCGATCTTGACATCCATCGCCATATTTCATAATCATGAAGCAGCAATTGCTAATAAAATCCGAATGGACTTAAACATCGCTACGGAGAAAGTCTCATCGTAGTCAACACCTTGAACTTGTCGAAAACCTTTGCGACAAGCGTGCTATAGACGGTAACATTACCATCGCGTCCATTTTCTTCTTGAATATCCATTTGCACTCAACGGCCTTTCGGTCGCTAGGAGGATCCACCAAAGTCCATACTTGGTTTTAGTTGATGGATCCCAATTCGGATTTCATGGCTTCCATCCATTTCTCAGTCTGGGCTCATCATCGCTTCCTCATAGTTCGTAGGTTCCTTGTCTTCTACCAACAAGACAGTCGAGGCAGGTTGAGTACCACTCGGGAGGAGGCACGCGACCTTGTCGACCCAAGCGTTCGATGGCATCGTCAAGCTTCATGATCCTTGTCATTAGCTTCCTCTATTGTTAGTGCGGTGACCGGAACAATTTCGGTGCGCTACTCTCAATTCAAGAGAAGGTTCAATAACCTCGTCTAGCTCTACTTTCCTCCCACTCACTTCTTTCGAGAGAAACTCCTTCTCAAGAAAGGAACCGTTCTTTGCGACAAACACTTTGCCTTGGTTACGTGATAGAAGGTATACCCAATAGTTTCCTTAGGGTATCCTATGAAGGCGCATTTCTCGCTTTGGGTTCGAGCTTGTCGGCATCAACTTCATGGCGTAAGCTTCGCATCCCCAAACTTTAAAGCGACAACTTAGGTTTAGCACCAAACCACAGTTCATACGGTGTCGTCTCAGCAGTTTAGATGGAGCCCTATTTAAAGTGAATGCAGCGGTTTCTAATGCATAACCCCAAAATGATAACGGCAAATCGGTAGAGACATCATTGATCGGACCATATCTAATAGGGTTCGATTCCGGCTCGACACACCATTGCGTTGTGGTGTTCCGGTGGCGTGAGTTGTGAAACGATTCCACTTGCTTTAAGATGCGTGAGAAAATCATAACTCAAATATTCGCCTCCACGATCGGATCGTAGAAACTTAATCTTTACATTACGATGGTTCTCCACTTCATTACGAAATTCCTTGAACTTTTCAAATGTTTGATTTATGTTTCATTAAATAGATATACCCATATCTACTTAAGTCATCGGTAAAAGTGAGAAAATAGCGATATCCACCGGCGTCGAAACACTCATCGGTCCGCATGCATCGGTATGTATGATTTCCAACAAGTCCGTTGCTCGCTCCATCATCTGGGAGAGCGGGTTTTGATCATCTTGCCCATGAGGCATGGTTCGCATGTGTCAAATGATTCAAAATCAAGAGACTCAAAAGTCCATCGAATGGAGTTTCTTCATCGCTTTACACCAATATGACCTGAGCAGCGATTACCACAAATAAGTAGTATTATCACTATCTACTTTGCATCTCTTAGGCTCAATGTTATGGATGTGTGTTTCATCCCTTCGAGATTTAGAAGAAATAAACCATTCACAAGAGGTGCATGACCATAAAGATGTTACTCATATAAATAGAACAACCATTATTCTCCGATTTAAATGAATAACCGTCTTGCAATAAACACGATCCGAAATGATGTTCATGCTCAACGCAGGCACATAATAACATTTATTAAGGTTTAAAACTAATCCAGAAGGTAAAACTAAGGAGAAGCGTCTTGGCCATCACATAAACTCTTGATCCGTTGCCAGCGCGCATCGTCACCTCATCCTCGCAAGCCGCCTATTCCGTAGCTTCACATTTGAGTTACAAATATTAGCAAGCTGACCGTATCAAATACCGAGCACTACCACGAGGGCTAGTAAGGAAAACATCAATAACATGTATATCAAATATACCTTTGATGGTGCCACCTTCTTGTCCGCTAAGTACTTGGACGATTGCGCTTCGATGACCCTTGTCCTTGCAATGGAAGCACTCGATTGTCGGCTTGGGACGACACGAGCTTCTTCTCGGCAGGGGCATTGCGCTTGCCGCGCCCTTCTTGAAGGGCTTCTTTGCTCCTTACCTTTCTTAAAGGAGGGCTTGTTGACCATCAACACATGATTATCCTTCTTGATGTCCACTTAGCAGCCTTGACTTTACGAAGAGCTCGGTGATCGTATCGATGGAACCAATCTGATTATGAGTCACTACAAAACTTTTGTAGTGGGAGGGAGTGATTGCGAACTGTCAATCTTGAGCTCCTCCGAATCGTGCATTCCGGTTGCTCAAGCGTTGAGTGTAGCCCGACATCTTTATGGCGTGCTCACTAACGGAACTCCCTTCCTCCATCTTGCGATTAAAGAACTTCTCGGAGATCTCATATCTCTCGAGCGGGCTTGAGTCTGAAACATGGTTTTCGGCTCCTCGAGAATCTCAAAGGGCGGGATAGGTTTCAAAGCGATTTTGAAGCTCGGTTCCATAGCAAACAACATGGTGCTCTTAATCACACCATAATCATCTTTGCAGTGATAGACAGCTTTCTCATCGGTACGTGCGGCGATTGCAGGGGTCACCTAACGCTTTCCCAAGGACATAGTCCTTTTGTCCGCAGCGAATGATTCTTAGATTGCGGAACCAATTGGTGAAGTTAGACCCATTCTTTCTAAGCTTTTCCTTCTCAGCAAAAGCGTTGAAGTTGAAGTTGGACTTGGCCATGTGATCTGATGTTGCAAGTACAATTTAGACTATGTTCATGATAAATAGTTCATCTTAATCAAATTACTAGATGAACTCCCACTAAATTCAACATCCCTCAAGTTGTTTAGTGAACACGATCCAAATTCACCACACCTAATCCGATCATCACGAGAAGAGATGTGGTTTCAATGGTGGACAACAAAGTGTCGATCATATCATTCATATGACTCATGCTTAACCTTTCGGTTCTTGTGTTCCGAGGCCATGCGTACATGCTAGGCTCGTCAAGTTAGACCCAAGTATTTCCGCGTGTGCAAAAGCGGCTTGCACCGTTGTATGTGGGCGTAGAGTCTATAGCACCCGATCATCACGTGATGCTTGGACACGACGAACTTCCATAGCGGTGCATACTTGGGGAGAACACAGTTTTATCTTGATCTTTAAGTGAGGAATCATCTTATAACGCTACCGTGGCGATCTAAGCACAATAAGATACACAAAGGATAAACATCACATGCATATAACTTTATGTGACATGGTATAGCCAATCTTCGCAATGATCTCCATCTTGTGCGTTCAAGCATGATCTCCATCACTCCACCATGATTGCCTCCACCACGAATAGCAACTACAACTATTGCTAACTACTTAGCGATAAAGTAAAGCTATTACATGGCGTATAAAGTTGACTCAGGTCATACACAATTATAAAGACAGCCATATGGCTCACGCCGGTTGTGTACTCATCGACATGCAAGTCGTGAAACATTACAAAACATGATCATCGCATACAATATACACATCACATCTTGGGCCATACCATATCACGAACACTCCTGCCAAAAACAAGTTAGGCGCCTCTACTTTGTTGTTGCATGTTTTACGTGGCTTATGGGAGTAGATGCTAAGAACGATTCTTACCTACGGAAAGCCACAACGGTGATATTATGGTTGCCAAACTCGGTGTTAATCCCATGACAACTATAGTGAGAGCCGAAGCATCCACCAGCCGCATGTGTGGTACAAGCCACACGTCAAGTGCGGGCGGTCTACATGAGCGGCGTCGCGTAAGGTTGGCTGGACCGCTTCAATCTCACTATCCGCGTCATAAGAAGAACACAAACAAGAGGCTTGCAAGAAAACATCAACGCACGCAACAACCATGTTGCGTTCTACTCGTGAAACACATCTACGCATAGATCTAGCTCGATACCCTTTGAAGGGTTTGCGGCATAGTAAATCAAAATTTTCTCGGAGCGAGCGGAGGAAAGCCAAGATCTAATCTAGGAGATGCAAACAACGAGAGATTGGATTAGATCTTCATACCCTTTAAGATTCACACAGTGAGCGTTAGTCGGGCGTGGGTGATGTAGTCGTACTCGCTTCTCCTCCTCGCGATCCGATCCGATCTAGCACCACAAGTGGCGGTGCCTCCGTGAGATGCACGTGCGGCACCTCGGCGTCTCCTCCTTCCGGACCCGAGTATGGTGGAGAGATAGATTGGATCTACAACACGGGCGTGGTGTATATGGTGGAGAATTTCTGCTGCAGGCTTCGCCACAAGCAGTCGGGAGGGGAGAGGAAGGTAGCGGCTGCTAGGGCTTGGAGGAAGGTGTGTAGTAGTGGTGGGAGGCGCGCACCCTCTATATATAGAGGGGCGGACCCTTGCCCCTACTCAAGCCTATCTCTAGTTTAAACAATTTAAACTCTCCTTATCTAGAAATCCTATCTCTAGATTTAAGCGATTTAAACTTTCCCTTATCTAGAAATTCTATCCGAGATTTAAACGAGTCAAATCTCTAGAATAGGTTGGGCCCTATGGGGACTTGTGCCCCAATGACGGCCAGGACACTCCTTCATAGGCCCATGCCCCTCCCGGAAGGTGGGGCCACGTTGGTCCCCTTAGGAAGGTTCTAGAAGCTTAGGTGCAATACCGATTAACCCGGAACAATTCCGAACTCCAAAACTGCCTTTGCCTTATATGAATCTTATTCTCGGACCATTCGGAACCTCTCGTGATATCCGGATCCCATCGAGACTCGAACAAAAATTCATAAACCAATTATCCAATCTATCCTAGCGTCAAGACACGTTAAGTGTGTGACCTGCGGGTTCGAGAATATGAAGACATGATCTTCTATCAATAATCAATGAGTGCAGGCACCCATATTGACTCCCACACATTCGCCGATGATCATATCGGATGAACCACGATGCCGAGTTCAATCAATCCCATATATATATTCCCTTCGTCTCGCGATATTTTACTTGCGAGATTCGATCGTCGGTGCCGTCATACCTAGTTCAATCTGATTCACGACAGTACTTTACTGATTCCGTAATCCGATATCACTTTGTGATTAACTCCTTAACCACATGCTTGCAAGCGGTGTTGATATCGATTAGAGTGGGCTGAAGTATATCTCTCCGACTTGGGAGGGACAAATTCCATCTCGATACATACAACCCAAGATACTTTCCGATCACGAGAGACACCTTTATGATCACCCTCTCATAGGATGACCTCAAAGCTTTCTTAGATACAGGGAGTTGCATTATCTCATGGTCTAAGGAATACAATATTTGACATAGGAAAAGCTTAGCAAAGCGAACACGATGACACGATCTAATTGCTTTTGTGTTTGTCTATCCACCATATCATTCTCCCAATGATATGATCTCATTATCAATTGACAACTCATGTCTATGGTTAGGAAACCTTAACCATCATTGATCAATGAGCTAGTCCATAGGCGATACTAGGGACACGGTGTTGTTCACAAACCACACAAGTATTAATGTTTCCGCAATACAATTCTAGCATGGAATATAAACTTTATCATGAACAAGACTTATAATAATAACATCTTTATTATTGCCTCTGGAATAATTCCAAGTCTCCCACTTGCACTAGAGTCAATAATCTAGTTTACATCTGGCAACAATCTTACACCCATGGCCTTGAGGTGTTGATCATGTTTTACACGTGGAAGAGGTTTAGTCAATGGATGCGACATTCGATCCGTATGTACTTTGCTAATCTTCAGATCTCCATCTGCTATATAATCTCGGATTATATGAAACTTGCGGTTGATATGCTTGGTCTTTGGATGATATCTTGGTTCCTTAGCGAGTGCTATGGCGCCCGTGTTGTCACACAATATCTCCAGTGGGTCCAATGCACTTGGAACCACGCCAAGCTCAGTGATGAAGTTTCTGATCCAAACTCCTTCACTTGACGCTTCTGCAGCAGCCATGTATTCCGCTTCTCGTAGATCCCGCGATCACGCTTTGCTTGCAGCTTCTCCATTTCAGCCTCCATTCAAAATATAAACGTATATCTCGAGATTTAGAATCATCCTTGTCGGTGTCGAAACTAGCATCGACGTAACCTTTTACGACAAGCTGTTCATCACCCCCATAGACTAAGAACATTTCTTTAGTTCTATTTAGGTATTTTAGGATGTTCTTCACGGCTGTCCAGTGTTCTGTAACACCCTCAGAATCGGACCTATGCAAGTCTTAGCGATTCCCGCCAAACCCGCATAGAAACGATTCAAAGGTGCCCACTAAGCACTTTCGTGCGGGTGGAAAACGAAGTAATAACATTACACAACAGTCCTCGATGGGACCCACGTAATATATATACAGCGTGACTCAATGAGTCAAGAATACAGATATAATATACAAAGACCCAAATCACCTTGAAAGCGATAGAGCCTACGGACAAGATGCAAATGGGGCTAAGAGCCTGAAGAATAACCAATAGCGTCCATAACCCTGCCTGCCAGCGGAAGGGTAACCACTAACGACGGCGATGCCAAAACCTGCTTAAACAAAAGGGGTGCCGACAAAGGGCAAAGGAAAAAGAGGAGCGTCAGTACTGAGGCCAGTACACGGCGAGGCTAGAATTCGGCGGTCCTCGCCTACATAGGCATGGTGGACTGAGCGGCAGCGGCAGCATGCACTGAACAACCTATAGAGACTCGATACAACTGGCGTCAATTAGAGGGGGGGGGTAAGAAGGACCTATCCGGAACCAACCTTACACTATCATCAAACAAACCCATCCTGGCGTTTCCCCCTCGGGACCAAACGAGGAAGTCAACCGAGGAACTCACACCGTTGGCAGTTTTACTTATTCAGTTATCGTTGCAGCAATTACTAGTCAAGTATAGATAGTCGTCCTGATAAAATAAGCAGTGGGCACTTTTAGTTAGTCATTCCGTTGTAGTTGCAACACTTACTAATCAGATACAATTAGCATGAGATAACCCAAAAACCCAGCAGTTGTTGATACTTTTATTTAGCCATTCCGTTGTAGTGAAGCTGATTACTAGTCAAATCGGATACAAATCAATTTGTAACAGTAAACTTTAGTTATAGTTGTCTATGATCAAGCACTGTGCTCCAAGTCGTCCATAACCGCGGACACGGCTTCTCGAAAAGATTAAACCTAGGGTGCACCAAAGTATCCACAAGCACTTGACCCTTTTGCCGATGGGTTAACATACACCCATCGGTATGTCGGCGGGCCTAAGTCATGACGTTCCAGACCCAAAGCAAGCACGGGGGCCACCCACTAAGTCTACCTGCAACGAGTCGGCCGTCTCCGAGACGGACTTAGGGTTTTAGGCAGTGCGTGAGCTGTATAGCAAATCCCAAACGGGCCAGTCCGACACCGCAAATCGTGTCCCGATCCTAACAAGATCTGAGTGCTATGTCTTCGCAATTTAAATAAAGCGGTAAAAGCATGGCATAAGTACATGATCGTAAATAAAACCTCAAACTAGTTTGTGGCCCCAATTACAATACTTTGAAATCGGTAATAATCAATGGGGGCCCATATCTCTCCCCTTTGTGGTTAGCGCTCGATCTCGGAGCAGTGTCAAGAACTTCGGGTCCCACGACACAAGTGGTGATCGAAACCAAATCTTACCTATGACCCACGATGCCCTGCTTAATTCAATTTTAGTTGTTAACAGTAATTAAAGTGAGCGATAAGTAGTAAGCCATGATCATCTCCAACGCCAACATGCGGCAATCCTCCAACAATTGTGGTACTTGACGACAAGCAAAACACTTGAGCAAGCGATCACTACCTTGGTCCAACTATCTACCAAACAACAGGTAATAGGATGTGTCCAAGACTATATATGGCTGCAAGGGAATATCACGGTAATGCGAAACTAGAGCATCGCAAATACAGATAGCAAAGATCAAGGGAGAGGAATAAATACTAGAAAAGTAAGATAGGTAGAAAGGGGAGATGCTACTTTGAAAACATTGTCGAAGGTTCAACCGAAGATCGGGGCGAAGCTCACATCAACTCAACGGCCTTATCCGCGAAGAAGCAAAACACTAGAAGAAACACCGGATGCACTATTTAATACAACGGCAGAAGATCGGCATGATGCATGTATGATGCATGACATGGCCAAGATGCGATATAATTAGATCATATTAAGCGGAACCGGGGTCCCGACAATTATTTAGGTGGTTCATGTTATTCATCTACCCCGCAAATTAAATGTTGTTTAACAAGGCAGAATATATCACCGGTTCGCTACACAAGTTTAAATGAGGCCGATATGAGACTGGATTTGCCCGCATATGGGCCCCATATTTAATTATGAGGTGAATCGGCATAAGGCCCCCAAACCACACAATATGCATGCATGAACAATTAAGATGCGACAAGTTGTATTATATTATAAAATAGGGTTTCGGAAAGGGGTTCACACATTAGGGTTCGGCAGATCTTGGGGTTCCGGGTTCGTCCGGGTCTGTGGGTCCGTTGCGGTCTGACGGCCGTTTCTGACCGGGTAGGTCTTGGCGTCCGGGTCTTCGGCCGCGGTTGCCGGTCATGGTGTTCGTGGATGAAGCACTTGTCGACCGGGGTCCTGTGTCCGGGTGAAGATCTGCTTCTGCCATCTTGGCGTTTCGTGTTCGGTCCCGGCGCTTTCAGGACGACCTTCGGTTCGGGGCCTGCGGTTCAGGGGGTTCTGGGCGCCCGCGGTGGCGGCCTCATGTTTCGTAGGCGCTCCCGAGGTCGATGGCTAACTTGTCCTATGACCGGGTTTTTTCCGGAGTCCTTGACGCGGCACCGGGTACTAATCGATTCGTTCGGGTTCCCACGGAAGGCCTTATGCTCGGGAGAAGTTCTCGTGTCGGGTAGCAATTTGCTCAACTCGTGATTTATCTTACTGACGCGAGTAGCTCGAGGATTCCAGCAATGCGCAGGCGCCACCAACACAGTGTTCGCCGTGATGAGCAGTACCACAACGGTAGGGAAACAATCTTGTTCATCGCTGTTCGTGGTCGCCGAGATGAGACGGGAGGCTGGAGACATGGGTCTCTGGACGCTGCAGAGGCGTTGGTCCGAGAGCGACAGTAGCGTATGCTCGCTGCCAGGGGCACGGCTCGGTGAGGTCGAGGGTCGCGGGGCGCCAAGGCGGTTGTCGCGAGACGCAGGGTCGGGCTTGAGTATCGCTGGGGCCGGGCGCGCCAAGTAGGCGAGGCTTCGGCCGGCGGCGCAAGTAGCAGAGGTTGGCGGGTGGAGGGTTTTCGCGGCCGGGGCGGAGCTCGAGCGCCAAGTGAGATGTGGTCTGGGTGAGGTTGCTGCAAGGGGCGGCAATGGAAGAGGGGCGTGCTGAGGTTGTGCGGGGCTCGAGGTTGTTGCAAAGTGAGCTGGCGATGATGGGCGAGCGTGCAGAGCTGGGAGACATGAATGGGCCGAGGCGCGAGGGGAGGAAACCCCGGGACGTGGGTAAGGTAGGGACCTGAGGAGGCGCCGGGCCCAAGGAAAGTTGCGGGGAGGGCGAGCCGAGGAGGAGCGGGCGCGCCATGGTAGGGAGAGAGAAGGAAGGAGCGGCGTGATGGGTCGGGTCGCGAAAGCAAGCAGGAGGCGAAGGAAGGCCAGACGCTAAGGAAGGCAAGGGCATGGGAGCTAAGGAGGTGTTTGGGAAGGTGCGGCGGACGTCAAGGTATGGAGGAGGTGGCGAAGCAAGGAGAGGCGGGCGCAGTGAGCACGGGCGTGGTGCAGATAAAGGCTGGACGAGCTGAAAGGGCACGGGAGAGGAGTGAGGGAAGACGAAGGGAAGAAGAGGAACAGGGACGGAAAGGGTGTGGGGACGGGGCGGGGATCGGGTCTGTGGGATTTTGTGAAGCACGGGCTGCGCGGCTTGTGTGGCTAGGGTTAAGGGAAATGCAGCCTGTGTGCGCTCAGAGGGTGGACATTGGGCCAGATTTTGGGGAGAGAGAGAGAGGTGAATTAAGTGCTGTTTGGGATTGGTAGAGGAAGAGGGTGAGGTATGCTGTCTATTGGGTGGGGTAGAGGCGGGAGGCAAAGTGGTAGACTAGGTTGGTGAACTTAGATTTAGAGGGGCTGTCAGGATCGATGACCAAAATGTTTCGGTCGGGTCGCCTGCCTTTGACTGCTCCCACTAAAATAATTTAATTTTATTTGATTCAAACAAAGCTCTATAAACCGATAGTGTAAGAAACAAAATATTCCGCTTAATTCGGCCATGTTTGAATGAAGATGGGGCGCTTTTAGAAAACAAAACTAGGTTACAAGCAATGAAAGATGATGTTTATCAAATGCAATGTGGCAGATGACATCAAAGATGCGGATGATGATGCAAGTTAACAAAAACAACGCAATTTTCTAGTAGTGGTTTTCAGGATGCTATTGTTCCACTTCGATCACTTTGTATATTCTGCCGCCAAACTAAGAGCATTGGACACATCCTGCCTAGTACACAAGATGGCATACATGAGTGATACGAGTATAAAATTTTGCTCATAGCTTCGCCATTATTACCAGAAGGGACACTCAGCCTGCTCAATATTCACTCCGACAACATAGGCATCGAACCTTTCGCTTTATCCACTAACCTTTTAACTTTTTTTCAGGCGTACTGCTTAAAGCTATCGTGCCGCTTCTATTTCATCCTTATGTATCTTGATGCCTAATATATAAGGCTTCACCTAGGTCTTTCATTGAAAACACTTGTTCAAATAACTCTTCACATCGTTAAGCATGTTGATGCTATTTCCGATAATCAATATGTCATCCACATACAAGACTAAACGGCCACCGAGTCTTCTACTCACTTTCTTGTAGATGCAAGCTTCAGAGCAATTTGGAACAACCAAAGCTCTTGATCACTTGATCAAACGAAGGTTCCAACTCCGAAAGCTTGTTTAGTCCATAAATGGAACGCTGAAGTTTGCATATTTGATTAGCATCCCAGGATCGACAAACCTTCTCGCAAGCTGCATCATATACAACTCTTCATCAATGTTCCAATCGAGAAAGCAAATTTTACATCCATCCGCCATATTTCATAATCATGAAACGCAGCAATTAAGCACAAACTTAATGGACTGCTACATCGCTAATGAGAAAGCTCATCAGAGTCAAATACCTTGAACTTGTCGGAAAACCTTTATGGCTGTCGCGTTTCTATAAAGACGTGAATACTACCATCCTCAAGGTCCGCTTTCTCAATATCCATTTGCACTCAACTACTTTCTACGCTAGGGAGGATCCACCAAAGTCCATACTTGGTTTTGCTCATGGATCCTAATTCGATTTCATGGCTTCATCCATTTCTCGTAGTCCGCCATCATCGCCTCACAGTTCGAGGTTCACCGCTCTCTACCAACAAGACAATCAAGACAGGTTGCCGCACACTGTGAGGGCACGCCACCTTGTCGACCATGCGACGCTCAAGAAGCAAAGAGAGATCGTCCGGCTTCATGATCCTTTGTCATTAGCTTCTCTATTGTTGCGCAGTGCACTGAACAATTTCAGTGCTGCGCTTACTCTCCAATTCAAGAGAAGGTTCACAACTCGCTCTTAGCCTTACTTTCTCCCACTCACTTCTTTCGAGAGAGAAACTCCTTCTCAAGAAAGGAACCGCTTCTTTATGCATAAACACTTTGCCTTCTGCTCGCGGATAGAAGGTGTACCCACAGTTTCCTTAGTGGTATCCTATGACGCATTTCACGGTTCAGGCCATTCCATCAACTTCTCGACGAAGCTTCGTGATCCCCAACTTAAGAACGCATAACTTAGGTTTAGCACCAAACTACGGGGCTCATACTGTCGCCTCAACGGATTTAGATGGAGCCCTATTTAAAGTGAATGCAGCGGTTTCTAATGGATAACCCCAAATGATAACTAAAGAATCAAGAAGAGACATCATTGGATCGGACCATATCTAATAGGGTTCATTTCTACAGTTTCTATTAATACCATTACATCGGTACCCGTGGCGGAGTTGTGAAACGATTCCACTTGCTTTAAGATGCGTGAGAAAATCATAACTCAAATATATTCTTCATTTCATTTACCTGACGAGAAACTTAATCTTTCTCGTTATTTATGGTTCTCCACTTCATTCCTAAATTCCCTGAACTTTTCAAATGTTTTAGATTTATGTTTCATTAAATAGATATACCCATATCTACTTAAGCCACTTCCGTAGTGAGAAAATAGCGATATCCACCGCCACGAAACACTCCATCGGTCCTGATGTACCTGCATGTATGATTTCCAACAAGTCCTGTTTCGCCTTCCATCATACCGGAGAACGGGTTGATTATCTTGCCCATGGTATGGTTCGATGTGTCAAATGATTCAAAATCAAGAGATCAAAAGTCCACTGTGTAATGGAGTTTCTTCATGCTTTTTACACCAATATGACCTAGACGACAGCTACAAATAAGTAGTATTATCACTATCTACTTGCATCTCTAGCTCAATGTTATGGATGTGTGTTTCATCCTTTCAGATTTAGAAGAATAAACTACAAGAGGTGCATGACTCATAAAAAGAGGTTACTCATATAAATAGAATAAACTATTATTCTCTAGCTTAAATGAATAGTCCGCCTTGCAATAAACACGATCCCGAAATGATGTTCATGCTCATAACGCAGTAACATAATAACATTTATTAAGGTTTAAAATTAATCCCGAAGGTAAAATCTAAGGAGAGCGCGTTTACTCGCCATCACATCAACTCTGATCCGCTGCCAACGCCAAGACGTCACCTCATCCCTCGAAGCCTTCATTCCGTAGCTCCTGTTTCGAGTTATAAATATTAGCAATTGAACCGGTATCAACACCTGTGCACTACCACTTAGGGCTAGTAAGGAAACATCAATACGTATATCAAATACCTTTG